>JAGFPH010011637.1:0-33623 GCA_018207615.1 Philaenus spumarius | reverse complement strand
CCGAAATAATATAATTTTAAACATAGAAAAATAGAAAACAATTTGACAGAGGCATATTACAGTATCTGACAGTCTCGTGAGTGTTTATATTACAATAGAGTGTTGGGGTATAAATATTGACCACAATTTAACATGGAGGCTACACTTAGAAAAATTGAGCGAGAAATTAAGCTCGATTTGTTTAAAATTGTTTACCATGCTTGTTTTTGTTCATTGTTGTAGAATGGCATTGAATTATGTGTAAATTCAACAAAGGCATTGACTATTTTTTAGCATTCAACAAAAATATTCAATCTATGATGTTTTTAAACTGAAATGAGTCTTGTAAATCGATATTTTAAAAATTAAAAATTTTAATACTAATTTTTTGCCCATAAACAGATAGATACTTTTCCCAAATGTTCATTGTTACAACACAAGGTTTAGAAAACAATTCCAGTATCCTATTCAAGGACTGAAATAATTATATGAAACCACTGATTATACATATTTGCTTAAAGTTGTACAATAGATTATTAAATTACTATTGACATGTTAACATGTTGAAATTTTAAGGATACTGTTAAAAAAATGTTAGTGGAAAGAGAATACTATAATGTAACCTTTACCAATGAATACAGAAACTATATAGTTTTTGTATTCATTGCCTTTACGCAAAGGTAGTAGTTTTGACCTTTGATTATGTATAATCATAGATCATGAATAATAAATTAGGTTATCCAAATACAATGGTATAATCAAGGATTTGACGCACTTTCCATTGAGTGCGTAAATCGACTTTAGTCCACGGCCTTAGAAAAACATTTCTGTAACTTCTTTTAGACTCTATCACTATAGACTCCGTAATGTGCTGCACTCTCTGGGAAAATATTTTACCTTTGTTCATTGTTGACAGTTTATGTGCTTGATACTAGATTTGTTTACAAGTGATTTTTAGTTCATTCAGTTTACAATTATTATTTATTTATGAGTATAAATAACTTGTAAAACTAAATCATAATAAATATAGATATAAAGTTTTCTTTCAATAGTTTTAGTTTTCGTTTTAATTTTCGTGTAGCGATATCGGTGACTCTAAACTCTCATTTTTGTAGGTTATAACTAATAAATTATAAACTATTTTTGTTATAGATTTATCGGGGTAAGTTAGAAAATAAACTTATGTATAATATATATTTGTATTAGGTACTAATTATATTTATTATATTACATTTCTGTATTCATATTGCAGAAGATAAAATATTTATTTCAGAACAAATAATATATAGGCCTATAAATACATGAGTACAAAACTGCAAATTGTGTTTTTAGTAGGCCTACCGTTATCCTACAGCGAAAATACCATGTTTTACATTGAAAAAAACAAAATACACCGCTAAACTATTATTATAGTAATATAATATTAATAGAAAATACAGTAATAAAGATATTTAAAAAATAAAAACTAATAAAAAATAAATAAAAAAATTTGCTCAAAAGTGCAATACTGTATTTAGTGTAGTGCATGAAAATTATGATGCAGCGAAAAGGGTAGCCTAAGTGAATTTTTAAATGATAAATCATTGGAGTAGTGAATATGGTATTTTGTAAAAATTTGTACTTTGGTTTATTGTTTAGTTTAGATTATAATAAAGTTGTTAGACTTTTTTTAATTAAAGAAATGAATAGTTTTTAGACTGTACAGGTCATGTGACATTGTTAAGGCTCGGCAGGAGTGAAAAAATATTTCTGTGTTGACCGCAGCGCTCCAAGTGGCAAAGCTGTACACTAATAGCATTGAGTTTTTTGTGCGAAATTTCGTTCTTCCGCTAGTAAAAATATAGGCCGCTGAGAACTACTATTAGATGACAGACGTACTGAAATGCGCATGCGTGACAATCTAAACAGTCTGTCTAGCTATACTCTCTCCCTCTCTCGCTCTCTTCTTTATGTATCGCCGCCGACTCAAAATGATTTTACAGTTTTAGTAAACCTACAAAACAACTCGATATTTACAATAGCGTTGAGGCCGCAATCTTCGATGTTTGCTTTGGTTATACAACTTATCCTATTTTACAATTTATATTGATATCAAAGTATATAAATTATATACATTTTAAAACGAGCATTTTCTTACCTTGAATATTGACTGAGATTTTAAATAATGCAATCAATAAAAGACATGAACAGAAAAGTGAAAATATTAAGAATGTTATACCGTACCTAAAAACGTATACAGTACGTACAAAGTGCTGATATAAACGTTTATTTATAATTTAATGGCGGCAAAGGCTATCTTTAAATATCTAAACACGGGTTACAATAAGAATAAAAAATTATTACTAACAAATATTAAATTATAAAAAGATACTGTTACATAACTTACTTTAGCAGTACAATTTACATAAGCAGGCAAGCGGAAAAATTTAGCACGTTTTAATAATATACGTATAGGCTACAACTAATTAGTTCTCGTTTAATGGTGTCAATTTATTTTAATTAGGGAAACAGCCAAAGTTAAAAAAAACATACAAAAAAAATCAAATTATAGGCTGGCACTTGCATATAATCCCAAATACATTTTCTATACTTATTGGACTATTATTTCATTTTGACAATATACGCCAGTCGGTAAGGGTAATTTTAGACCAAAAGTTCCAGTAATTTACAATACGACTGATTTTTTTTTATATAAGTATATTAAAGTATGTAGATTAACATAAAAAAAAGTTTACCAGTCTATCGATTTCCCAAAGTAGAAAAAAATCGAAAAACATTTTGTTTTCGATATTCCTTAATATTTCGAGCTGGGTTGAAGATAAAGAAAAATAAAGAATACCACCGTGTAGGGGAAGTATTTTTCAATAAAAAAAGTCATAAGTATTTCTTTCGTCCGAGCAATGGTTTGTCTGGGAAAAAATCGATAATGCAGGTATGTTTTTGCAGCAGTGCGACTCGGTCGCACGGCTGAAGACCTATTTTTTGAAGCGTGGCCCAGTACATTATAAACTATTGCATAGTTACAATGTATTAAATAAATAGTTGTAATAGGGCGTTTTCAAGAGGAAAGTGTCAGCTTTACGATGGTATGTTTTTTTTTTACTACACATAATCATGTAACAAATTACTCAAATATATATATTGAAATTTAAAAAATGTGTCTCAAAGAAAAAGAAAACTGGTTATTTGGAGTTTTTAGGAGGAACTGACTAATATAAAATATGAAAAGTCAACATGGCGGATCCAAAATGGCTGCCATTTTCTTTGAAAATTCAACTTTTTTATATTCAAAATAATACAATTTTGTTAAGACTAGCGTAATAGCCTATACGCAGTCTCGATTAACTTATTTTCGAAAAAAAATCAATTTTCTCCCAAGTTAATAATCCAATTTGTAAGAAATTTGAAATATACCTAAAAAATATATGTATACATATAATATACAAAAATTATACATCTGCCATAATTTTAAACTAAATAAGCCAGCAAATTTATGAACGCATAATTATCAATGAATGTGTTTTTATATGATCATTTCCGTCCATACGTATAGCAGATCTAAGTTGGCCATTTTGTAATATATCGAATTAAAACTTGGTATGGAAGAGAAAAGCTTATTTTTAACTTATATATCAAGACTCAAGTTGGTATTTTAAAAATTTGATGAGCTAGAGCCATCAGACTTATCATCGAGCCTAACGATTTTTTTTTTGCTTACCGAACGCTGTAGCCGTTTCAATCTATTCTAGTTTCGTCAATTTTTGGAATATCAACATCAAATTTGTTTTACAAGTTGAATACACCAGTATAAATATTCTTCGTAAGTATGGACGATTATAAAATATAAATATAAAATATGTTGACACTCTCTTCATTTGGAGTAATTTAATCTATTATCATTTCATGATCATTGCTATGATAATACAGTTAATTTGTGCTCCAAAGAGCCCCTAGCGGGAAAATTTTGGGGTAGTTTTGATTTCTTCCATTGTAAATATGTGTTTTTTTGGGGTGCTGAATCCGAATCTGAGGTCTGCCTCAAAATTTCGTGACGCAACATTGAAAAAAAAAAAATGGAAAAAAGTTTTAAAATCTCATTTTTGAATGGTTTTTTTCTTATAGGCTAACTCGAAAACTATCAACTCTTCATAAATAACCTTCTTATTCAAAATGAAAGAACATAAAATTTCCTACAAAATTTACAATTTAGGTTTTCTTCTCCGACGAATCGTTCGGACTCAAGCGCTAGTTGAAAATTGTCGTATTTCGGCTGTCTCCTCAAAAACCCACATTTCACTCCAAAACTCGAATTTATTATTAAAGACTATAATTTTCTCCTACTTTTAAGTTGAATACAATGCAGACTGGTTTCAACTCCAGTAATAATACGAAACTAGTTCAAATAAAGAACAAATTTAATATACCACTCAGCTAGTCTATCTCCGCCGAGTTGTTTAGTTTTCAGAATTTGTCTTATGGATTTAGATCCCACAATACACTATGGTTAAAAATTAAAAACTAATTATATGCTTTCGAATTAATTAACTAAACTAATATGAATAGTGTTACGGTAACTACTGTACCCTATAAAAAATAAGAATTTAAAAAATTTAAAAACACTATACAAATACGGTAACTATAACAATTCGAATGGTAATAATTATACGATATCTAACTGCAAAAATGTAAATAATAATAATACGATAAACATAACAATACGATAAAAATAATAAATCAAATACGAAGTTCAGTCTATCTATTTTACACGCACTACTGAAGGAATTTACGATTACGAGGTCAGGATAAAACAAACTAATTGCCTTCACTGCAAAATTTCTTCCGATCGGCACGAGGGAACAGTTTTCTCGGAAAAGGCCGCCTCTGTTGGACAAACACTACTCTGCTAGTGCTACTTGCAAAACGAAAGTATGAGTCATTTTATTTTAGCGGGTCTGGAGGCTGGAGCAATGATCGTAGGTTTTGCTATACACACAGCGGATGTATGACATACATCGAGTCGAAGTTCGAATAGCAAGATGTTAACAAAAATCAGCAATGAATTTGGTTCACATGTTAAAAATATATGTACAGCGACTATAATATCTAATATAACTAACCACTACATCTTGTTAGCCGGAAAATTAATTATTAATTTGGTTCATAAGTTATTAATATATGAACAGTATGGTAAATGTGATTAATTGTTTGAAACGACTTAATATTTATCCGATTAAATTGTTTGTTTTTAACCAATGTACATAATCTCCTAAGTAACATGGGCTATGCTATGTAAATACAACCTTATTAGTTATATTGTTAACAAGCATGGGTCATAATCCAATACTGAGTTGGAATACCCATATTTATAGGACATATTGAAAAATCTACACATTTTATTAAACACAGCTTTCTCTCACATATTCAAAATTAACGGATTAATAATGTATCTAGTATTCCTCCGCGAGCAACAAGTTGATGTGATAAAAACCAGAGTGCGGGCTAAACACTCGATAAGGAACGCATATTCGGCGAGTACATGCTTCCACAATAAATAGGATTTTTTCGTCATAAATTATCCAAAATTATTGAAACTATTTTTATTTGATAGGTAATTAAACTTCGAATGTGGATGTCTTTTTACATTTTTGATATTTGCTTTATTGAATAAGGAAAAAAATCGCAAACTTTGACTTTGAGTTAAGTCGAAGAACAAATTTATTTAAAAAAGAATTTAAAAAACTAAAAGACATCCACATTCGGATGGTCTTAGCCTTTAAAATGACATATTCAGAATAATTTTCTGATCATTATTACTCCAGTAATCTTATTACCCGTTTAACATTGCTCTTATGGGAGTTGAAATTCAAGATGGTGGCTGGGTCTGCCGAGCCTTAAGGAACATCGTTAGAAAAAAATGCAGTTTATCTGATGTCTATCAAGTTAATCTGCCCGTGAATTTTCATGGGTAATTACTGACTACTGTTAAATTAATAATTTGAGGTTCGACAACGTTATCGTCCAAATATTACAACAAACTTTTGAATATTATCATAACAAATGTGTTGGTACTATTTATAACTAATAGTATAAGAAACATGAGTGAGAGGTTGTCGAATTATTATTATTGTTGTGAGAATTGCTTAACCTGCAGGCTGTAGCAGTAGGATATTATTTCAAACACATGTTCTAGCTTTTCACAAAAATATAATAAACGGTACCAGGAACTGGCACATTCTTTCTGACAAACATAATATTTAAATTACTAAACAGATTCACTGTGACTTCATAATTAATTGTAAGAGGGGTAGGAGAGGTGATATTAAAGTAGGAGAATAACTAATAACAGATCGTCTCTTAATTTAAACTAGAGGCTCTGCCCCTGGACGCTTCGCGTCCCAACACCGCCTCGGCCTTCGGCCTCAGATGGCTGCTTCGCTTCGCTCGCAGTTGGAAAATTCGCTAAAGAATCTCGTTAATCTTTGGCTCGTTTGTACATAGGTTTGTAAAATTTTGAAACCAGGCTTAAATACATTAACGGTAATTGCAAGTATAATTATAACCTCAAATACATGCTTTAGAAACGTGAGAGGCTTTCATTACGATTTTAGAGTTCTACTATCTACTGTCAACTAAAGTTTTGAAAGCAGGCCTAAATATAGTAAAAATTGTTGCAGGATTAACATAACCTCAATACTATGTTTCAGAAATGAGCCAGGCCTATATATTTTACAAAATTGACTATTAGAATTTATCCATCTTTGCCAAGTTTACATTTTTTTTACAAAATAAATTGTTAAATCAGGCCAAATTTATTCTAATTTCAACGTGCTAAAAAAGTATAAATTAGCTTGTTTTTTTAACAGTAATTAAAAACTATCCAATGAACAGCTGATAATACTCAATCTCAGTTCTATTCCACTCTATTTCCAACATGCTAAAACATTATAAATTAGTTTGTTTATAAACAGCTGTTTTGATCGCTTTATTTACTATTTCGTTGTTATTTTGTAACCAACATGGCGACCCATAAGACCCTATGTTAACATTTTTCAACTTTGAATTAGATTTACTCAAAAAATTGTGTTTTTACACGAAATACAACTTCGTACTTAAAAAACAAAACTACACCTAAATACAAAATTTCTTTGAATTCGTTAGAGCCGTTTTCGAGATTCGCGACAGATACAAAGATAGATACAAGAATTGCTCATTTAAAGTAATAGGATTGATGAACCAAAACACATGTTTCTTGAATGTATTTACATTCACTGCCATAGCAACTGATTTGATAACGCTTTTTCGTTACTCGTATTTTATATTTGTCATTGCCATAGCAACCAATTAATAACACTTTCTTTCGTTATGCATTGCATTTTCAATTTGTAAACTCCTACCGCGACCCGCGTTAAAGAACTTCGTTCCAAAAAGACGTTGAACGATATATTATGATGATAAAATAGTCCTGCGAAATACTGATTTGTTCCAAATTTGGTACACACTTTCGTTCTGTAAGTCGCTCGGACGAATTCGTTAGCCGAACAAATAAAAAAACCGAAAAAAATCCTGTTTTTTTACCACAAGTGACCATTTTCTGAGATTTTTTCCTAGACTGAAACTATTTTTGAGTTTTATCCAAACACATTATTGTAGCAGGATGATAGTTAAACTATGAGTAATTGTGTAATAATTGGTTTGTTCAACCCGGCATACTATACCAACACAGTAAACACAGCAATATTGTATGTGCATTTGCTGTCATTAACTTTAACTTAGCTATTATCCTTCATCCGATTGTTTTGAAAACTACACCATCCGATAGGGAATAAAAAGGGCTGCAAAAAAGGTATCTTGACATTTTTCGTTAAAATGTACGAATATTGAGTAATTTAGGTTTGAAATTTTCAAACAACCGCCATTTTGAAACGCATTATTGAATTTAATTACTTTTTTTTTACTTTCTCCACCCTATACGTAGTATATGGATAAAGTATTGTTTTCGTCAAAATTTTCGAATTTGAATTTTTTAGTGGAATTATCTGTGTTGGTGTTCCCTGAACCCAAAAATATTTTTCGTGGAATTATTTGTTTTGGTGCTCCCTGAACCCCAAAAAGTGGTTTTTTGGTGATGTCTGTCCGTGTGCCCCCCCCCCAATGGCAAAAAACGAGAAAAATCTAAATTTCTCAAAAACGGCTCTAACGATTTTGATAAAATTTGGCTTATTTGTAGCCCTTAATGTACCCTATCATACGCAAAAAACCGTATATTTCTAAAAATTCTCGTTTAGGTAATAATAATAATTGGTTTTTGGGTTTTTTTGGCCAAAAAGGGGGTAGTTTTTCAAAAGTTTTCAAAAATTTTTTCGTGCATCTATAAAGGTCTAATTGACATGTTTCGTGCAAATTTGTTCGAAATCGATCAAACAGTTTAAATAATAATAATATAATATGGATGTGTGTTACATGCATCTAATATTTTCCACGGTATGTCGTACTTTTGCAATTCTAAATAACCACCTCCTGTGCTACTCTTCTGAAGGTATAAAGTTTCAATTGGGAGAAAGTATGTGGCAGTTATCTGGTACCGTTTATTTTAGATATATCATTGTTAGGTTAAACTTCATGTCAAGTTCGAACTCAATCAGTCAAACCGTTCTTTGGATTTGAATTATTTTGTAAAAAAAAAACAATTTGGCGGATATCTGGAAAACAAAGTTTTTTCGATCTTATGTTTATATATATTTTTTGTTTTCTTATTTTGACCCATAGAACCATTCCCCGAAGTTTGATCCCGTAATTACTTAACAGCCTGTATAAACACTTGTGCAGTTATGACATTAACATTGAAGTGGAAGTCGTGTTGTAACCACCGCTGCCATTTTGTTTCAGTGAAATACGAACGCACACTCGCTTACCACGTGACCACAGCCTACCTAATTCATAGATTCATTGTTGTACAATATAAAGCTTTAACAATTGCTTTTGTTTCCAGGTTACAACAATCGTCGCGTGCGTCCTTCCGATGCGATGATTACATTTCGAGGACCGGGATGACGTCATCAGGATATAATAATGCACGGGGGAAGAAGACATCACTTGGATTGCGGTTGAACAGATATACGTGAAATCAGAAACTAATAGTGTTAAGTGTGATGATGACAATGATGTGCGCGGGACGGTTGTTTTGACATCGCTGTCGCTGCAGATGCAGGAGATCGGCTGAGACATCAGTATGCCTGGAGGCCGCCGAGGTCTGGTTGCGCCGCAAAATACATTTCTGGAGAACATCATAAGAAGATCCAGCTCTCAACGTGAGTTATAATGTTTTTATCTAGTTTTATATACTGGGTGTTAGAAAACTCTGTGGACGGCGTTATATTTTTACGCATTATAGCGCATTGCCTCCGGGAACTGTTATTGAATAATAAAACTTGGTTACATACCTTTTTATGTTCGTCCATTGTCCTAATTTAGTCCTTATACGATGGTACAATAGATTTCGGAGCTCACGTCTTCAGTATCAAGTCAAATATAAAAAAATTTAAACAGAAATTGTCATAACAAGTAGTTCTGTGAACAGTAGACCTCGCTCGTTGAAATAACAAATGTGGTTTTTAGCTTAGGTTAAAAATAATGTGCCAGTAAGGAAGTAAGCAGACGGTTTAGCCAGTGAAACATTATTTTGCAAATCCCGCGATTCCGGGGTTTCTAGTTCTCGTTTCTTTTCTTTTTTGAGCTTTAACTGCTAAAGATTTTCTTTTAAGGCTCTTCTTTACTTTGAAGAAAACTCCCGAGTGTGCCGTATGATTTCAATACGTAAGGTCTGACTAAAGCCGCAAAATCGTTGAAACATGCATTCGAAATAACGTTTTTCGGATTCTATTTATAAATTAATAATCTGGGAAACTACTTTAAGTTATAAAGAAGGCTTTATATTTTTTACGTGTTAGCTTAAAATATCGAAATTATTGCTTAAAACTCTCAAAAAATGCGTTAAAAGTAATCGATTTTTACTCAGTTAAACTGTTAATTAAAAGGAGTTGCCACCGATTTCTTTCAATTATGAGATATAAGACAAAAGTACAAAGCCTTTAAGAACAATTTAAGATGTTTCGCAACTTTTTAGGTTGAAAAACGGCGTCCTAAACACGTTAGTACGAAGTGCATATTTTTGCTGTTTTACACAAGGTAGCCTATAGAAGACCCTTAAGGTACAGCTTGTCGCATCCGTTTTGCAAACAAAAAGTAAATAATTTTCTGCGACCTTACATAAAGGTATTTTTGTCATTTTTTATGGTAGGTTCATTACTTAGTTCATAAAAAAAATTTACCAATGATTTTTTTTAACCAAAACGTTTTTATTTTACTTTAAAAAAAAATAAAAATGAATCGATAGCAGAAGATCCTATTTAGCTCATAACTTTTTTCCCCTTAAAGATAAACTGAAAAAGTAAAGTTTTCCTGGTTTCTAATGACTAGTAGAACATTTTGAACCAGAATTATATTAGTACACTCAAAAACAGGTTTTCAGGAATTTGTTTTAAGCAAAAACTAAAAAATCTAAGCGAAACCAGTGTTTTTAATTATTGTTTCCCAAATATTTCAAAAACTATTAAACCTAAAGCTATCAAATTTCTATCCGTTATTGATGACATCTATGGCTACAATCTGAACCATAATAAATGTGGTGAATTAAAAATGTTTATACTTTTTATGACTTTTTAAATGCAAAAACGTAGATTTTTTAGTCTTGGTTTTCTAAGTCATTTGGACGAGTTCGTTAGCCAAAAAATTTATCGGAAGTTTACCAAATTTTTGACCAGAAGTAAATTTTTTTTGAGATTTATTGTACTGGAATTAAATTTTTTTGAAGTTTTCTTAAAAAAAAAAAAAAATAGAGATTAGAAATAATTCTACACATTTTTTTTACGCGACCTTATAGCCCATCTGAATCCCCCAAAAACAATCAAAACGTAAAATACCGTAACAATACCAGAATTAAATCCATTGCTTTTACCGTGGTGACCGATGGCAATATATTTGGTACATGCTGGCAGCACCTTCGTGAGTAGATCGATTTCCCAAATAGTTGTTTGAAACCCAAAAACATAAATATATAAATTTAATTTTAGAAATTCGCTCAACTCGCGTCAGCGGTTCAGCTGCGTGGTCGAATTATTTATTTCATGTGTTGACTTTGTCAAATCTCAAAAGTTTGAATTTTGAATAAATTACGAATTTTATAGTGCGATCTTTATAAAACTAGAAAAATATAACTAAATTTAAATCTTGGTAGTATTAAAAAAAAATGTATGTATTTGATTAACACAGTTAATGGACGAAGCGTTTAACGCTGTACTAATATTGTCAACTTGCCTTTATACATTAGACTCGCTCAACATAGCAAATCCCCTAAGTGTACACTGCGTTAGTCTGAGCAGTTGTACTTAGTGAAATGAAAACAGCAAGTCTAGTGTGTCGGAGGTGAAATATGCATTAGCGATGTTGTTTCAACATGAAAAGTAATCTTCCGTGCATGCACTTGTAGTGGTATTTTAATCTGTTAAGTTGGCAAAGCCTCTTCTAGTGACAGCTGTAGGACTTTTTAGCCACGAATAAATTACATCGTTGTGTTTTCTACTCTATGTAAAGAGTAATTTTCCTTCTGTTATTAGCGAATTAGGAAAATGAGCTATTGCAGTGGCCCTTATGGTAAAACCCAAGGTCGGGAGTAGTAAATGAGCATCGATCATGGTCACCAGAACACGTTTTGGGGTGTCGTTAAAAATCATATATATATATATATATATATGTGTGTGTTCGCACTCTAGCGGTCGCATTTTAAATCCGATTTGGTTCAAATTTGGTACACATGTTGGTTGTTCACGTCGCTTGGACGAGTTCGTTAGCCAAAAAAATCCAACAAGGGGAAGCATGTTTTTTTGAGATTTTTCCTAAGAGAATAAATGATTTTTTTTTTAGAGTTCTTTCTACAAATATAAATGTAGGATGTTATTCTGAACATTTTGTTTTTTTACGCGACCTTATACCTCGTTTAGTTCCCCCAAAATCGATCAAAACTTAAAACACATAAAAGTACCCGGTTCAAAGCCATGTGGCGGATTCTACCGTGGAGTTGGCGTGCGAAGCACGCATTGCATTGTGTATTGAAGATACTCCCAATATGCGGAATGGCGTGCGAAGCATTTTGCAGCTATTCAGCACCGTCGTGATTAAACCTATTTATCAAATTGTTGGTTGAAACCCTGAAACATAGGCCTATAAACTTAATTTTTGAAATTTGCTCCACTCGCGTCAGCGGTTCAGCTGCGTGGTCGAATTATGTATTTGTTGACAAGGCAGTTGGATAATCTAAGATATAGTTGAAGGGGTCGGGAGATACAGTGACAGGGGTTGAATTAGACACGGCCAACTTCAATAATTCAAATTTCGCCATGCGTTGTAATTTCACCATTCATAGTAAAATAATCAATAACCAACATTTGAAACAAATTTTTATATTATTAACTAAAAGAAGCAATATAATATTATGTAACACCGGATATTTGCCTCAAAGTGTGTATTTTATACTGAACTAACACACTGTTGCAGTTACATGCTTTACAAGAACAATGAATTTAGCAAATTGTGAATAACTTTATTATTATTTACAACCAACATCTTGTTTAGGGTAAGTGAACAAAATAATAGCAAAGACAATCAAAAGTCAACGAAAAAGGCTTGCTGTGTTAAACTTCAAACACCTGTTGTTACATATTATAAATAAAACAGCTGACTTGGATCAAAAACGTAACACAATTTTAGGTTAGGCCTACAGTGAACCAACACGTTTACACTTATTACCATAGCAACTAACTTGACAATTTAGAACTGGGTATTTTTTTAAACAACTTGATTTTCTCTGGGTTAGGTTAATATCTCTCTATTTCAAACAAATCCTATCGTTACCGGAAAAAACTGGTTTTACTGAGCTTACAGCAGGGTCTAGAACACTACTACCCAAACCACCCTACCGGGATCCAAATGGATCTTTCCTTATCAATCTGGCTGATGAGCGATACAATAATATTTACCTTACAATGAGAAATATCGAATATTGGATTAACACAACCCGCCAACAATACTCCCAACAATAGCCTACATTGTTTAGGAATTATTGTTGCCAACTGCGGCAAACAATGACAATGAATTAAACACAAGCTCCGACTAACTTTATTTCAGAACAAACAACACTATAACAACCGCAATTGCAACGGTATTCAACAAGTTTTCAAAGCCAAACAGTAAGCTGATACAATATAAACTATACAACTTCATTTCAATTGTTTTATTTGTGTTCTGTTTTAAGTTTTTAACGAATTTCTGTAAGAAAAACTCACCGATCACTGACTGTCATTAGAAACTATAATCCTTATATATAATACGCGAAGCAGTTTTTTGTGAACACAACTCCTCCGTTATTTCTGGACCAAATTTAATGTTTGAGTTGTCAAAAAATTCGTCTCTTTTCAAAGTTTTGCAATAAGGTTTTGGATTTCGAAAATTCGTATCCTTAATGGCGTGAGCTAATCTCAAAGGTTGGGTTTTCCGCACAAGATTAACATGGACCGAATTTCAAAACCATTTCTATACAAAACAGCTGTTTATAATAAGAAACAAACTAATCCGGCTGCTTTCATGGATGTAAATAATTATGTTTATAGTAATAATAATAATAATGTTTATAATAATAATTTAAAAACCATTTCTACACAAAACAGCTGTTTATAATAAGAAACAAACTAATCCAGCTGCTTTCGTGGAAAAAAAATCAGATAGCTTGAAACCAAACCATTTCCACTGGATTTTTTTCTTCAGTATGTTATGTAGAATAGATTCCTGAACTCTGGCCTCACCTGTAAAATACACCCTGTATATCCAACTGTTACAAACATATAAATAAGTTCCGGGTCAGCCTATACAGGAACTCGTTAGGAGGAAATCGAAGAAAAATGTTAAATAGGAGCATATATCGAGTTGTACGTCAAATCAAAGGTCTAAGTGTAACTATCCACTATCCGTTTATAGTTACAGATAAACGGAGTTATCAACTTTGACCACCACAGACGCAACGGACTGCGAGCCTAACTGAAAATGTTATAGCCCTGTATATAGCAAAACAAAAATGTGTTCATTTGCAGTTAATATGCTAAACAAATGATAGAACTATAACAGTTTAACAACATATTTAGTTAATATATAATATAGGCCTACTAGTAAATCTCCGTGAACAATCACAAGCAGATTAATTAGATACACATCAGAAATACATGATTTATACAAATTACTGTTTAAACAACACACTTTATCTAGGCCTACCTAGCTATGCTGACGGGGATTTTTAACTTGGTAAAAGTGTACAACTATAAGGACTATAAAACTGTAGGAATATTTCTTAAGATTTTGTGTTTATGTGTATTATCTTCTTCTATATATATATAAAAGCCAAATTCACTGACTCACTGATCACGATTTCTCAAAAACTACTGAACGGATAGGAACAAAATTTGGTATGTAGCTTCCTCTAGGGCCATAGGTGCTCACTAAGAAAGGTTTTGTAAAACATTCTAAACTTTAGGTGGGTTTGGGGGGGTCAAAGTTACTAAATCACGATTTATCTAAAACTACTGAACGGATTGGAGTGAAATTTGGTATGTAGCTTCCTCTAGGGCTCTAGGTGCTCTCTAAGAAAGGGTTTTAAAAAATTCGAAATTTTAGGGTGGTTTGGGGGGTCAAAGTTACTAAAAAAACACCGAACGGATTGGAATGAAATTTAGTATGTAGCGTCCTCTAGGGCCCTAGGTGCTCGCTAAGAAAGGGTTTAAAAACATTCGAAAGTTTAGGAGAGGTTTGGGGGGGTCAAAGGTACTAAAAATCCCCATAAGAAATACATAGTGTAATATATTTATTGATATAATATATACATCTAACTTTGATTTGTCTATCCGTGCAAAGCCGGATCGGGCCAGCTAGTTATATTATTTAAAGAAAGAGAAAAATATTATCTTTTAATTTGCCTTTTATTTCATATTGATAGATCAAATGATTTAGAAGTTATTTATATTATTGGCTATATTATTGATTGATGTTGTAAACATAACCCCAAAGTATAATCTACGTTAGGTTTTGTTTACGTATTATAATGATGGGTGAAATCAGCTGTTATATTATTAAGTTAAATGAATAGGTATTGCTTCTTTAAATTTGTATAAATGAATATTTTCATGATAAAAGGTTGTATTTATATACAGTTTATAACATCAATGCAAATATTATAAGGTAGACTATACTTATAATATACAGGGTGTCTCTGAACTCTCTACTGACCTTTTCAGGTATTATTCCTGGACCATAGACAAGCCAAAATATCATATTCAAAATTTCGAAAACTCATAAGTTACTCGTATAGCCGCCATTTTGTTTTTTCACATAGGAAATTTTAATTCGAGAACGGCTAGTTATAATTAAATGAAATTTGGTATTTAGCTTTATTACCTAAAGACCTAATTACAGAAAAAAAAAATTTTTTTTACAATCATTAATTTCAAAATGGCGGCTGTTTGAAAATTTCAAACCTAAATAACTCAAAAACCATACATTTTAGTGAAAAATGTCAAGATAACTTTTTTGTAGCTTTTTTGATTCCCTATCGGGTGGTGTAACTGTTAAAACAATCGGATGAAGGATAATAGTTAAGTTATGTGTAATAATTGGTTTGTTTAACCCAGCATACTATACCAACACAGTAAACGCAACACTATTGTATGTACATTTGCTGTCATTACCTTTAACTTAGCTGTTATCCTTCATCCGATTGTTTTAACAGTTACACCATCCAATAGGGAATCAAAAAAGCTACAAAAAAGGTATCTTGACATTTTTCGTTAAAATGTACGGTTTTTGAGTTATTTAGGTTTGAAATTTTCAAACAGCCGCCATTTTGAAATCAATGATTGTAAATTTTTTTTTTCTGTAATTAGGTCTTTACGTAGTAAAGCTAAATACCAAATTTCATTTAATTATAACTAGCCGTTCTCGAATTAAAATTTCCTATATGAAAAAAAAACAAAATGGCGGCTATACGAGTAACTTTTGAGTTTTCGAAATTTTGAATATGATATTTTTTTTTGGCTTGTCTATGGTCCAGGAATAATACCTGAAAAGGTCGGTAGAGAGTTCAGAGACACCCTGTATATTACTTCTATAACTCATATTTAAAAATATCAACTTCAGAAGAAATTATAACGATTGAAGTTGTAAACATAACCTCAAACTATAATATACACTGGGTTTACAGATGACGGGTGAAATCAGCTGTTATATTAAATGTTACTCCACGTACGTACGCTCGTATACTCGCTTTTATAGGAGTTGATACCAAATAATAACTACCACTCCTCAAATATTCAATAAAGTTTGTAATAAAATATTTTTTTAACTTTTTCGTTAGCTCGCTACAGAGTCTGTTACCGTGTCTATCAGCCTCAACAAAACAAAACGAAACGACCCAGACAATTTGTCAGTTACAATCGTTCTGTCAATTTGCAACAATGGACGTGGGAAACAAAGGTTGCCCGGATAAAGTCCAAGTTAATGTACGGACAAATATTTATTCGGTCGCTATGGAAACAAACAAGTCGCCAATCAGAGTTTCTTCCTCGATCGCATTGTAAATCTGAGAAAATAAAACAATGGTTTCGGTTGTTAAAGTATAAATATTTGG
Organism: Philaenus spumarius; assembly: GCA_018207615.1. NCBI lineage: Eukaryota > Metazoa > Arthropoda > Insecta > Hemiptera > Aphrophoridae > Philaenus > Philaenus spumarius. The sequence continues at coordinate 16,864 of JAGFPH010011637.1, read as the reverse complement.
ACGAATAAATTGTTTATAGTTTATTCAGTAAATGGCTTAACATCGATAGTAATTTAGCTCTTCTTTAAATAAAAATCGAACTTGTAGTTTTTCCAATAAATAAAAAATGTGAATGTATATTTTGTAGTAGGTATATTAAGTGTTAAAAAAAAAATTAATTTCCCTATTTTATAAAATATGGGCTGTTTATAATATAAGGTGCTAAAAAAAGAAGAAAATTAATGAAAAATATTATAATATACGGTTAAAAAGCGAGTGTACGTTCATACGTACGTACGTGAGTAACACATAATATAACAACTGATTTCACCATCACCTTAATACCTAACCCAGTGTAGATTTTGCTTTGGGGTTATGTTTACAACTTCAGTCATTATAATTTCTTGTGAAGTTGATTTTTTTTAAATATGAGTTATAGAACTAATGTATGGTATAATACGTTATAAGATTTGATTCGAGGTTATACCCTGCATATACATATAACATTTTATCATCTATATATTCGTTTGTACAAATTTAAAGAAGCGATATTCGTTTAACTTCGGAAACATCCGTACATCTTCGTATAACATAGAAACATTTTCGATTATTATTTTCATCACTATAATATTAATAACTTCTAAATCATTTAATCTATTAATATGAAATGAAAACCAATTAAACGATAGTATTTGTATCTTTCTTTAAATATATAATAACGTATATAAATACAAAACTTTAACAAATAGGCCTACAGTTTTATACTCCTTATAATTGTAGGCTACTTATTTACCGAGTTAAAAATCCCCTTCAGCATAGTGAGATAGGCCTAGATAAAGTGTGTTGTTTTTAAATACTATTTTGTTTAAATTATGTATTTCTGATGTGTATCTAATTAATCCGCCTGTGATTCTTCACGGGGGTTTACTAGTAAGATGTAAAAATAGACTGTTTGCTGGATTTAACTTTTAAACTAATTTTACCTTTATTTTTTCCTTTTTTTCAACGGGGTTTTTATACTTCCCGAGCGACCACTAGTATTTAAAATACTGGTACGCCAACTTTGGGATTAAGGTACAACAAAACAGTTATTTAGAGAGCTTTTAAAACGTCGAATCGGACCTGCGTATGTTTTGATTCCCATAAACTAACCCCTAAAGCTGCTACATTTATCAAATCCATTCGACAGCAATCAAACCATTCACAACCAATTTCACAAATTGGCCGACAATAACACATAAATAACCCTGTCGGCGTCGGCATGTGATAAAGTGCCGGTTATTTAATTAACGTACGTTCTTCCTTCATTTTAAAGTAGTTCGGACGAGATATAACAAAGGTGGTAACGGCAGACAATGTGAGCCCCCCCCGCCCCATATGAAGGGCTGTGGCTAGAGACTTCATTATACCTCAGTCTGAACGTAACGAGCAACACTGGTTAGACGTTGCGAACACAGATTAAACAAATTTTCTATAAAATGTGAATTGTAGGGTTATGTTTTGTTTTAAAAGATAAATATTATATTATAAAGAGGTAAAATTTGTTTGTTTGTATGTAGGGGGTAATCTCTGGAACTACTGACTGAACCGATTGAAAAAATCTGGAAATTGGTTGACCGTGTGCAGGCCAACCCTAGAACTTCCCGCTTAGTTTGAATTTTAAACGCTTAAAAATGAGTTTATTTGTTAAAATACCAAAAAACGAAAATTTGTGAATTTTTAAACGATAACTTTTCAATGCGTCGTTCGATTTTCATTTTTAAAAAGGCACTCTACGCAGTTTTTAAAGCACAAAAATAAAATGTACAGGTTTATATTGATTGATTGAGAAATCTGGAAGATATGTTAAAAAAATACCAAAAAATACCAAAAAACTAAAATTTGTGAATTTTTAAACAACGATTACTTTTGAACGCGTCGTCTGATTTTCATTTTCAAAAAAGCAGTCGACACATTTTTTTAATCACAAAAAATGTATACATGGTTTTATTATGATTTTTTCGCACGCTTTAAAGTTATTTTTAAAAAACATAACAATTCCATTAAAAAAAAATATAGGTTATTTTTTAAATTTCTTCGGATTGGCTCGATGGATTAACTCTCAAATCTAATCAGATCTAAGTTTTAATACACCCTTTCGAATGACATGTCGTAGAATTCAATCGGTTGATTCGTTTTTGAGAAACTGTACGACAAAAATTGATTTACACACATACATCCACGCACCCACTCACACACACACACACACACCCACACACACACACGGTCGGACATCTCGGCGGGAATAGTCAGAATGGCTTTCTGGGACCTTAAAACGTGGAGATTTAATGAAAACTCGATTTTCGAAAATCGGACCGAAATCAATAACTTCCCTTTATTGGTAGCGGGAAGTTAAAAATAGTTTTACTAATAAAAAGCTACACCATCCCTGAGTAACATAGGCTAGAATTAATTTCGATAAAAAAATTTTATTTCAATGTTTGTAAATTTATCCGAAAAAATCTTAGGTTAATCCTAGACCGACGAACCAACACATGTATTTACATTTATTACCACAGCAACCAATTGAATAAAATAACAGATAAAACAGCTGTTTGCTTCAATATTTAAATTAACAGCTGATTTCAAATTTTGAAGCAATTTCCAACTATTTCTAACTATTTTAGGTTAGGTTTTTTATTAAAGTCTCTAGGCCTTACTGGTTCTTAACCTTTATTACAACTGCTGCTATAAAATATACGAAATAATTTGATTTGAACATTTAACATTATTTACATTTAGCTTTGGGGTTATTATTAATCCTACACCTTTATTATAAAGAAAACATAACATGATTTGTGTATAGAAGGTTCCAACGGGGTTGGTGTGCGGAGCACGCAGGGTTTTTCGCTCGTAATTTATAAAGTTAAATTAATAATTTAAATAATTAATAACCGACCCCTAACGTGAGTTGAGCGAATTTCCAAACTTTAGTTTATAAGTTTTATGGTTTCCACCAACCATTTTGGAAAATAATCTACTTATGAAGGCGCTGAATAGCTGCCTGCGTGTACGAAATATATTCGTAGGATGTGTTTGCGCCTCAATCCCGGTTTACGAGCTGCGTCATGCCGCTCGCTTATGAGTTTGCACCTCGACTTTGCGGCCTCGTATTTTAGACTACTTCACTTCGCGAGTTTGAATCCCGGCTGTCGGCCCTGGACCAGCAACTGGATTTGTACCTGGCACTTTTATTTTTTACTAGCTGACCCGTACGGCGTTGCCCATGGTTGTTGGTATTTTCAGTCTTTTTGACGTAATTGTAATTCTTTTAAAGTGTTCGTTGAATACCTGTGCGTATCCTACTGTGGTCTTGAAAAAAAGTCTACGCTATTTAGGAAAGCACTGAAAATTGTATTCCTGTAAACTACTATCTAACATGAAAAAGCTTTAAATATATCGTCTTAATTTATAGTTTTTACTAAGTTTGACTTTCACTTAATTTCATTGACAATGTTGCGAGAAAATACGGCCTTTAGAGGAAGCTACGTGCCAAATTTCATTCCAATTCGTTCTTATAGGGATTTTTAGTAACTTTAAACCCCCTTCCCAAACCACCCTAAAATTACGAATTTCTTTTAACCCTTTCTTAGCGAGGGTTTAAATTAGCTGGGGGTCGTAGAAAAGATATTTGAATCACTTTGTAACATCCGCGTTAATTTAGGATGTAACAAACTGGTTCAAATAGAGTTTGTAATTTTAAATGTATAGGCCTAATTAGTATAAGATATATATTGTTTAGTATTTAAATATACATTATACAGTATATATCAAAATAAATCTACGAATAAGATATTTTAATGGCATTTAGTTTAATTCAAATGGTTTGTTTAGTTTTCAATAAAATATGTTTAAACTCGTGTATGTTTATGCATGGTGTCAAATAATTTGTTTGTTATTATTATTATTTATAGCGAAAACATGTTTTGAAAAGTATTAAAAACTTCATAGTTATGATATATTTTATACAAACAATTTTTTAAGGAGCATATCTCTAAGTAGGCCTATATAGATATTTAATAACCAATGTTTGAGTTGAATTATAATTCTGTAAGCATTTTTATTTGTGTTTGTTTATAGTTTTTCAATCTAACCTTAAAACGCTGTTGGTTTTGAAGAGTATTAAAGTGATTATACATTTGTTAAGTAATGTTGCTATGGTAATACATGTAAACAAACATAAGCTTTTTATAGGAACAGCTGTTTTTGTGAGCTATGGTTTTGATTTCATACAATAAATGCTGTTCAATTTCTTCCAAATTTGAAACTTTTTCGGGAAACTTTTCAAACTTTTCTTTACGTATAAACCTTCTATGAACTACTACAAACATTTTAAGACCAAAAATAGCCAAATCGGTTGAGCCGTTCTCGAGTTTTAGCGAGACTAACGAACAGCAATTCATTTTTATATATATAGATTTAACTAAAATGTTGAACTTTTTCCTTTCGTTACTGTACATCTTTTGTTTCTTGAGCCAATAATGTAAATTTTACATCAATAAATTGTTTAATGGCATAAATGAATGCTGCATTCCAAATATTCGTCACTCTTATAATTTAAATGTTATTTGATTTCTGGTAAACCCTTGCAATTGGACAGTTTTCAACCAATGAAACAGCACATTTTGCATTCGATATATTTGTATAGATTGGTTTTTATCGGTTTGTAGACGTCACTTTAATTCGTTGCGTGTAAAGCAAAGAAGATCTACTGGAACGGTTTTATTCGTACAGTCCTGGGAAATACAGACAAGTGGGAAATTCAAAACACGGCGTTTCTCAACTCAAGCTTTGCATGTGTTGTTATAACGGTCGTCTTGTATAGGATTTATACACGAGAGTTTTTATTCGTTTGATATAATTTTCTGATTCAAGGAACACTAAGTCAAATACTTTTATGAAATAATAATTTACAAGTATACAGTTAAATTTTTTGATTTATTCTCTACACTTTGTTATAATAATATTTTATTTTTGCGCGAAGCATATATTTCTAAATTACTATTCAAACTAGGCCTAGTTTTGTTAGCAGTCTTGTAGTAGGAACATAAAAACTGGTGTTTTAAAAATAACAAATATTAAATTAATATATATATATATTTATACAGTTTTATTTAGAGCTAGATTAAACTACACTAAAAAAAAAAAAAAAAAAAATACAAAAAATGTTTACTATTTTTTATGTCGGCCTAAAGTTGAACTTTTTTCCTTTCGTTACTGAACATGTTCCGTTTCGTGATCTAATATCTTTGTAAATTTTACTGGCATATATGAACTCTTTGAACCTTTCTCTGCAAAAAAAGCTATAGAACACTTTCGGATTGGAATATAACTACTATATTTGGCGAATTTATTTAAAAAAATGCTTGCAAACGCCAAAAAATCAATTTTCTTTAACATTGTCCCTTCCAGACTTAAGAGTTGTTTTAAAGGTACACTGCAGTAAAGATGAAAGTTTTATTGTGAATTTGTTTGGAACGAACGTTACCGCGCGATCGTATAAATAAAAGTGTGAAAAGGACCGGGGACAAGATGACCCTGATAAAACATGTAAAGAAACTGTCCTGGAATATTTTATTTTACCGGAGGTGTAATGGGTAGCCGGAGAATTGAAGTTAAAGGGCGCTCGTTAAACATGCACTATAAGGTGGACAACACACTCCTGGATGTCTTAAAAGTTGAGAAAATAGATGTCTCCGGAGTGCTAATAAAGTCGTTTTAACATGCTTCATTATTTTTTATACTGAAAATAAGTTAACAAAACTTTGTATACATCTTGTGTTGCACAACAGGACACATTTTTTGACAGATCTGATAATCTATGATTTTTTAGAGCATGGGGGTAAGAGAGGTTTATCACGCTCGCTGTTAAGGACGCACATCTGAGCTTGTCACTTAACACTATGAGAAGCGGCCGACGCACAGTGCATTGCACGCCAACCCCCTTATGGGGAGTATTTTCAATACACAGTGCATTGCGTGCTTCGCACGCCAACCCCAGTATTGAGAGTATTTTCAACACACAATGCATTGCATTCTTCGCTCGCCAACCCCCCGTACTGAGAGGATTTTCAATACACAATGCATTGCATGCTTCGCTCGCCAATAATGTTAAATATTCAAATCAAATTATTTTGTATGTTTTACAACAGCAGTTATAATAAAGGTTAAAAGAACCAGAAAGGCTCAGTTCTACATTTTAATAAAAACCTAACCTAAAAGTTAGGAATACAAATAATTGCTTCAAAGTTTGAAATCAGCTATTAATGGAAATATTGTAGCGAACAGCTGTTTCATCTGTTATTTTATTCAATTGGTTGCTACGGTAATAAATGTAAATACATGTGTTGGTTCATCAGTCTAGGTCTAACCTAATATTTTTTTCCCGACTAAATTTGCAAATATTTCAAGATAACTCTCTTTATAAGGCACGTGACGTCATGTCTACACGGAAAATAAATGGTTAATTAAAACGTGACGCGAGGGAGCCGAGTAAGAAATTGGCAACAATTAAAATTAATTTCATCGCTCGTTATCAGACTGACGTAGCAACAGATGAACAACACTTTGTTCTTCGATTAAGGTGTTGAACCTTGCAAGTCTCTTTAAATAATGCGAACATGTTTCAAACTGGAAAACACATCAGGTTTGTTTTATTTTTTTCAAAACAAGTTAAACATAAATTGCGTGTATTAATTAATTATTAGCTACTAGGGGAAATCCCTGCGTGCTCCGTACGCCAACCCCTTTGGTACCTTCTAAACGCATAATGATGTTATGTGTTCTTTATAATAAAGGTGTAGGATTAATAATAACTCGAAAGCTAAGATAGCAAATAATATTAAATGTTCAAATCAAATTGTTTCGTATATTTTATAATAAAGGTTAAAAGAACCAGCAAGGCTCAGGTCTACACTTTAATAAAAACCTCAAAACGTTAGAAATACAAATAATTGCTTTAAAGTTTGAAATCAGCAGTTAATGGACATATTGGAGCAAACAGCTGTTTTTTCTGTTATTTTATTCAATTGGTTGCTATTTCAATAAATGTAAATACATGTTTTGGTTCATCAGTCTAGGCCTAAAATATGATTTTTCCGACTAAATTTACAAATATTGAAATAAAAATGATTTTATCAAAATGAATTATACCCTATGTTACTCAGTTATACTTTTTATTAGTAAAACTATTTTTCCAATCGGTTCAGCAGTTCCAGAGATTACCCCCTACAAAAAAACAAACAAATTTTACCTCGTTATAATATTAGAGTAGGCTGTTGAGGTTAAATGTAACACATTTTACAAAACGAAATTGTAAATAAGTGTGGTAAGGTACCACTAATTTATCTGAGTTTCTACTTGTACTTCCGAGTTTCTATGTGTAAAAACGTTGAAAAAATAATGTTTACATAAATGATACCGTGTATACCTTTCCTGCCTTGGTAATATTTTTAGATTGTATTAGAATTTTTTGAATCAAGATATACAATCATTGACGAAACAACATTTAAAAACATTCTACCCTCAAAAACTTACTTATTCCTATGTTATTCAATTCTGTTTCTCTTTTAATAAGCTTTACAATTGTGTATTACGTGACTTGCCTTTTCATTTTAAATGCTAAACCCCTATCCCCACTCCCTAAGCCTTTCAAAAACCACAGAGGGTCAGATATGTAAAATAATTTGTCCTGTTATGCTACACAATATAATATACATAGTTAATTTATTTTCAGTAACAAAAATAATAAAGGGGTTTAAGGTTAACCCACGCCAAAATAGTGTTCTATAGATATTTAAGACTGCCTTTGATTATGAAGATAAAAATTGTGTGCGGTCTTGGGACCCCTGTCAGGAATTACGTTCATCATGCCTTTTCTTCAATTATTTTACCAGCCTTAACGGCAACATGCACACATAATTTTAATCTTTCAATTGCCGTTTATTATTAGATTGTTTTTATACAAATATTTACTGTTTCAATACGTTCAATGTTATTATAATAAAGGTGTAGAATTAATTATAACATCAAAGCGAAGGTGGTAAACACACTTAAATGTCCATTCATTGTAAATACATTCAATAAACATAAATTGTTGGTTCATCAGTCTAGGCCCAACCTAAAATTATTGTGTGTATGTTAAATTTATTTCATCTGTTTTAACGGCAACATAGGGAATACATACAATAATGTTAGGTTATGCCTAGACTTAAAATTACTTTCTAGGCCAAACTTAAAATTATTGTATGCTGCCGTTTAAGGCGGGTAAAATAAATTAAATATACACACAATAATTTTAGGCTATGCCTTGACTGATGAACCTACATTTTATGTTTATTGAATGTATGTCAGCGCTTGACGGTAATATCTGAACTACGCCGGACGGAACCGATCGTCTCTTAATTTAAATTGATGAACCAAAAACACGTGTTTCTTGAATTTTTGTACATTAATTGCCATAGCAATCAATTTGGTAACGCTTTTTCGTTACTCGTATCTTATATTTTTCATTGCCATAATAGCAACCAATTAATAACACTTTCTTTCGTTATGCATTACATTTTAAATTTGTCAACTCCTACTTCGTTCCAAAAAGCCGTTGAATGATTCATTATGATGATAAAACAGTCCTGCGAAATACTGATTTGTTCCAAATTTGGTACACACTTTCGTTCTATAAGCTCTCTCACACATGCAAAAAACTAAAACCAATGTAATAAAATCTACAAAAAAACCAAACAATCCCTAGTGAACCAATTGACTCTAATTGAACTAGCGAAGCAAATGACTATAACCTTCCCTTCAAGGAGTAGGTTATAAATCACGATGCTACCTTCCACAGCACGCTTTTCTAAAATAGTTTTTGGTGTAGTAAATCCGTGCCGCCGTACAAAGGTTCCTTTGTGCTAAGGACGTGGACTGAGAAAATAAAACAACGGCACTGGCGATCAGGTTGGGTAAAAGTACAGAATAAATTTAGTGTTTCAGGTTGTAGGCCTACATCAGGTAGAAGCAGAAGGTTGTTAGAGTACAAAATTTATGTTTAAAATATTCGTTTAAATCGTAGCGTATTAATGTAGTTTTAAATTATTATATTTTTCAATGGTTATTGACAATAATGCATTTATAAAGATTATGACACTGCATATCTGTGTTTTAGCGAATATTTAGTTTGTATTATTTTTTGACGTTTTGCATTTATTTGTGAGTGATTACACTTCTCGATTATGGAATGAATACAGTAAGAAAACTTCAGCTAAAATAAGACTTAATAATAGTACTCACTGAACCAAAATACAACCTCATGGTACGAGTGATTCTACTGGAATACTAAAATGGCGGGCGGGGAACAAGGAGCAGGTGGCTCTGGAAGGTCACTGAGTGACGTCAAACCACCCGCCCGCTAGCAGGAATTGTGGACTGTTTGGCGAGGCGGAGATGCGTCAACCTTTGTACTCTAACAACCTTGAGGTAGAAGGACGTAAGACATGGTATTTGATAGGTTTTGTATGGAATACATTAAGGGTGCATGGAAATGAATTTTGTTCAAAAATTGATTTCTCGTTAACTGTTTAGTTTTTTATGTTATCAGCGAATTTCCATATTAAAGATGAGCTATTGCAGTTACTCTTATATTATGAGACCTAAGGTCGCGATTAGTAAATGAGCACCGACCATGATCCCCAAACACGTTTTGGCGTGTCATTAAAAATTGTATGTATGTGTTCGCCGAATTTTACGTCCGATTTGTTCCAAATTTGGTACACACGTTGGTTTACTAAGTCGCTCGGACGAGTTCGTTACCTACCCTAAAATATCCAACATCGGGAAGTACGTTTTTTGCCCTAAGTAACATGTTTTTTTTTTTTTTTTTTAAATTTGTCGTACTAAAATGAAACTTGTCGGGTTTTTAAAACGAAGTGCCCTAACGCGGGTTGAGGTAGGCGTCAACAAATATAAAATGTAATGCGTAACGAAAAAATGTACTAATTGGTTGCTATGGCAATAAATGAAAATACTTTAAAGGAACATGTGTTTCGGTTCATCAATTTAAATTAAGAGACGATAGATTCCGTCCGGCGTAGTTCAGATACTATCGTCAAGCGGTTAAATACATTCAATAAACATAAAATGTTGTTATGTTGCCGATAAGGCAGGTAAAATAAATTAAACCTGCACACAATAAGTTTAGATTAGGCCTATACTGATGAACCAACATTTTATGTTTATTGAATGTACCTATTTGAAATGAATGGACATTTAACTGTGTTTAACATCTTAGCTTTGATGTTATAATTAATTCTACACCTTTATTATGTAATTATAATAACATTAAACGTATGGAAACAGTAAATAAGTGTATAAAAAACAAACTAATAATAAACGGCAATTGAAAGATTAAAATAATTCGACCACGCAGTTAAACAGCTGACGTGAGTTGAGCAAATTTCCAAAATTAAGTTTATAGGCCTATGTTTTAGTCCTCCCACCCAACAATTTGGGAAATAGGTCTATTCACGACGGTGGTGAATAGCTGCTCTTTTACGGTGAATAGCTCCTTCGTTACACTCGCAGTGGAAAAACTCGGTTTGAGAGTTTGTTCCTCAATCTTGTGGCCTCGGGTTATGTGATTCGCTTCGCTCGCAGCGTAAAAACTCACCCGTTGGCCTCGGATGAGAAGATTCCACCATGGTAAAATCCCCCACGGGGCTTTGAACGGGGTACTTTGATGGTATTTTACGTTTTGATCGATTTTGGGGGGAACCAAGCGAGATTAAGGCCGCGTAAAATATAAAATGTGCAGAATAACAGCCTGCATTTATATTTTTAGAAAAAAACTCTAAACAAATCATTCTCGTAGGAAAAATTGCAAAAAATGTTTACTTCCGGACAAAAAACGTGCTTCCGGTTGTTGGATTTTTTTGGCTAACGACCTCGTCTGAGCGACGTAGACAACCAACATATGTACCAAATTTGGTTCAAATCAGACTTAAAATACGGCTGCTAGAGTCTGATATGCATTTTACCTCCGATACAGTCCAAATTTGGTACACAGATTGGTTTTCTAAGTCGCTTGGACGAGTTTGTTAGCAAACAAAAATTGAACAGAAGTAAACATTTTTTAGATTTTTCGTACTTGAAATAAACTTTTTTGAAGTTTTCTTTAAAAAAAATAGAGATATGAAATAGTTCTGCACATTTTGTTTTTTACGCGACTTTATCGCCCCATCTGGTTCCCCCAAAACCAATCGAAACGTAAAATACCGTTAAAATACCGGAATTAAATCCACGCTTTTACCTTGGGCGACCGATTGCAATATATTCGGTACATGCTGGCAGCAGCTACGTGAGTTGATCAATTTCCCAAATAGTTCTTTGAAACCCAAAAAACATATATGAATTTAATTTTGGAAATTCGCTCAACTCACGCCAGCGGTTCAGCCGCGTGGTCAAATTAATTTTTATATGAAGTGGTTACTGACAAAAAAGATTGTTAGACTATTAAAAAAATTGTTGCAATTTGGGCTACATGTAAACAATAGGCTGAACTTGTAACGAAATTTCAATCTAACTGCCTAACTCTGGGCGATTGAGGTGCAAGTTGTACCATCCTCAAAGGGAACAAACAAAATGGAAATTGTACTGAGTCAAAAATGGGGTGGTACATACAAAAACAAAGATGATAAATCCTTCTAAGGATAATAATCTGTAGCCTTACCTTATTTCAGAAAGTTTTTCAAGAAACACCTGAATTAGCTATTCACAGGAAATGCCAAACAAATACAATTCACTTAATAAACAATTTGTTTATTAAAATATTATTTTAAATTAAAATACAAAAAATTATACGCCCTTAAGTAACAAAAATCTTAAATTGACATGCCCTTAAGTAATATTGATTTTCAAAGAAAATATTTACAATATATATATTAATTAATTATGTTCAAAAAGAAAAACCCTCCCCAAAATAAAATTTGAAAAACCCTCCCTGTTTACAATAAAAAAAAGATACAAAATTACGAACTAGTAGTGTTTACAAATTTACAAAATTGAATACATTCTCCATGGATTTGATAGTAATTTTATATCTATGGCCAAACTTAATACCAGGTAAAAATTAATTAATAAAAACAATTATGAGACGTCTCTCTATAAAAAAAAGGGTATATAAATTTTCTAATATAGAGCCCTTAGGGCTAAGGTCCGAAATATGCTATAGCTGCACCTCCCAATTATTATTATAAAAAAAAATATTATTGTAGCCTTTTTCAACTATGTAAGCCTTTATTAATTTGATATCATTTTTAAAGTAACAGACAGTTCAAAATTCTAGCAACACTCAGAAATGTTTTCATAATAGCTGGTTGTTATTGTTCGAAGATGGAAGACAAAACTTGTAGGATGTTAAACCCATGTGATACTTAAACCAGTGATGTTCACTATAAGAAAAAAAACACATGTTTTAGTACATGGCTAGAAACATGTATAAAGTTGCATAACTATTTCATGTATGAAACTGTAATTTAACCTCGTGTATAGAACTGTATTGTATTTATAGGCTTACAAAGAAATATTTTAAACAGAGCTTTGAATACACACTATTACACCTTTATTAGGCTTAAAAAGGCTTCTAAATCTTATAATGCAAACAGTTTAAGGCTTGTGGCTACGTAAAGTGAAACATATAGGCTATGAAAAAATGAAGTTAAGTTATGACATAAATTTACTCTGCAAGTGTAGATAAATGTTACAGTTAAATTCACACAATACATATTATTATAGCTAACTCAGGGTGTAATTTAGGTTTGAACTTTACCTGGTAGAAGATAGATGGATATCTTAGCCGGTAGACATGTTTTGTAACGAAATAGGCCTTAGACAAGGTCGGACAGTTTGCCTTGAAACGCCATAAAAAAACACTTCACAATAATAACTTTAAACAACTCACGAACGCATATTAATAAAGCTTGCTTACTGATGGTTAATTTTACCAAGTCGGTATTACATTTAAATAGCTTCGGTTTAGTCCAAGAGTTGATCGTGTTGTCACCTTTACATTACATAGTCAAGGCTACTGCAGAAGAATGAATAAGCAAAAACGGCCGGCTTACTACTTAGCCAGGCAGCTAACAGCTGTTGAGAGAGGCAGACTGGTCTTACCTACAATGTTGCCAACATGAATTGGCCTTGGCGCGCGAATTCAAAAGTTACCTGATTTAGATTTATGTTTCTACAAACGCTACAAAGTTGTAGATCATTCGAAATATCAACTCCCACCACGTTCACGTCATCAATTCCTATAAAAACGACGGATATTCGGGCAACTAACAATTTCTACGGTATTTTATGGTCTCCCCAAGGAACGATTCTACAAATTGTTTCCACAGAGTTCCAGAACAACCCGCGTAAGTAGGTTAGACGCCACGCGCACCGTTTTATCATTTCAGTAATGAGTGGATCCTACTTACTGTTTCCAGATACGGGTATTGTTTATTACCCTTCAAGTGCTCGCCTGGTTTAGCGTTGTAGACTGTAATAAATCCTTAAAGAGGATAAATGCACGTGAACTGCAGTTATGTAGGACAAGATGGTGAGAAGTGAAATCGATTATCGTAGCTTGCTTTTGAAAATACACACGTTCAGGGCCTGCGTGCTTCGCACGCCACACGGAGCTCTGTCTGGCTCGATTGTTAAATTTGTTCCATGCGTAATTATTTACGAAACATAAGTGAATTATACGTTTCATAAATTCGTACCACCATATATATATCTCGTATGCTCTTACAAGTAATTCGATCACAAAGCTGAACCGCTGACGTGAGTTGCGAAATTCGACTATTTGGGAATTCGGTCTACTCACGAAGGCGCTGAATAGCTGGCTACGTGTACGAAATATATTAGTAGAATTTGTTTCCACTTTAGCCTCCAACCTCTAAATCGCTCGCCGCTTTGCGAGTTTGCACCTTGACCTTGAGGCCCCAAATCAGACGCTGCCTCCATGGTAGAATCCCTCACGTGATTTTCAACCGTGTACTTTTATGGTATTTTACGTTTCGATAGTTTTTAGAGGAACCATAAGATCTATAAGGTAGTGTGAAAACACATAATGTGCAGAATAATCCGTGAAGGTAATTTTTTTACGAACGAAAAAAAGTTTCACTATCGTACGAAAAACCTTCAACTATTCTACCTCCGAGTAAAAACGTGGTTCCGGTTGTTTGACTTTTTGACTGACGAGCTCATCGGAGCGATTCAGAAAAGCAACGTGTGCACCAAATCGGACGTAACGTACGAACACGTCTACACTAATATTATAAAGAAGTAAAATTTGTTCGTAGGGGGTAATCTCTGGAACTACTGAACCGATTGAACAAATAGTTTTACTAATAAAAAGCTACACTATCCCCGAGTAACATAGGCTATAATTCATTTTGATAAAAACATTTTTTATATCAATGTTTGTAAATTTAGTCGGAAAATTTTCTCAGGTTAGGCCTATACTGTTGAATTATCATAGTGAAAAATTTATATAACAGATAAAACAGCTGTTTGCTCTAATATTTCCGTCAACAGCTGATTTCAAACTTTGAAGCAACTATTTGTATTTGTAACTTTTAGGTTTCGTTTTGATTAAAGTGTAGACCTGAGCCTTGCTGTTTCTTTTAACCTTTGTTATAACTGCTGTTATAAAATATACGAAATAATTTGGATTTTAACATTTAACATTATTTACTTAGCTTTGGGGATATTATTAATCCTACACCTTTATTATAAAGAAAACATAACATGATTATGTGTATTGAAGGTCCCAACGGGGATTGGCGTGCGGAGCACGCAGGTGTTTCCCCCAGTATATAATTATATACATTATATAACAATTTTAATGACATCCGAAAACAATCGAATAACCGGAAGCACGTTTTTTGACAGGAAGTAACTATATCTTAAGATCTTTCGTACTGAAATTAAATTTTTTGGGCTATTATCTAAAAAAATTTGGAAAACGGTTGACCCTAAAGGCCATCCCTGTAACTTCCCGCTTTGGAAATTTTGAACTGCCATAACTTTTGAATGAATCGACCGATTTTTATGCGAGTTGCGGCAATCGATGCAGTTTTTCGAGTCCATTGAAAGAATCGACAACAAAAATTTTTCTGATGAAAAATTTCGGAGAAATTGAGAAAAAACACTTTTTTTATTTTCTTTCGTTCACGATATCTCACGAACGAATTAACCGATTTTGACCGGACTGGTAGCGATCGACGTCGCTTTTTAAGGTTAAAAGCTGATTAGATTTTGGAATGGATCGGTAAAGCCGTTTAAAAGTTATTCCAAAAAAACCTGATTTGAAATTTTTTTATTTCTTAGTTTTTTCGAAATTTCTCAGAACCTACCGGTCCGAATTAGTTGAAATTTTCAGGAAATCTAAGTTTGATGGAACTCTTTAGAACGCCGTTTGGTAGGATCCAATCGGTTAAGCTTTTCAAAAGTTATAAGCGGGTCACATACTTACATACACACACACATACATACAGACAGGGTGACACCCTCTCGGGAGTGGTCAGGGAAGATTCCTAGGATCTCAAAACGTCGAGATCTGATGAATACTCAATTTTCGAAAAACGGGGTGAAACCAATAACTTCCCGATTTTAGAAAATTTTCAATTTTCTTCGCGGGAAGTTAAAAAACGGGGTGAAACCAATAACTTCCCGATTTTAGAAAATTTTCAATTTTCTTAGCGGGAAGTTAAAAAACGGGGTGAAACCAATAACTTCCCGATTTTAGAAAATTATCAATTTTCTTAGCGGGAAGTTAAAAAATATTGGAGATTATTCTGACGTCTTGTTTAGTACGTCAGGATCCTCCAAGATCGCCCAAAACGTAAAATACCGTACAAGTAACCGGTTCAAATCCACGTTGGGTGATTTTAAGTGCGGGCTTCTTCTGATTGGACGGTCGGGATGCGAACACACAAAGTGAGTTTGTCCGCTGCGAAGTAAGCAAGGGTTCGTGGTTGAGGTGCAAACGCATTCTACTAATATAATTCTTACGCATGGGTAAGGCCTTTTTGAGTAGACTAATTTCCCAAATAGTTGAAACCGTAAAAAATAATATAAACATAAATTTCTAAATTTGCTCAAATCACGTCAACGGTTCAGCTGCTTGATCGTATTATTTATCCGTAAACAAAATTCAGAAACAATTAATAAATCTCTACGTACTATTAATAACATCAACATCATTAATTACGCTGAAATCATTCATTATTAACTTTGTTCTACCCTAATTTATTCCTACGATAATTGGTCTTCAATGTAAATTGCGTTAATCATCTTAGCATATTCAATTATTCTATATATTAAAACACAAAATTAAAAATCTTCCAGAAGAACGCGTGAGACTTCCACTGGACCGATTTACACTTGGGTAGCGTCAAATGAAAGGGAATAACCCCTGTATTTGCACATTTTACCTTAGATGTAGGTATCTGGTCAGTAACTATTCAAAAAATAAACGGTATCAGTTAACTGACACAAACTTTCTCCCAACTTACTGTAGTCAAAATAATATTGTTTTTAATCATTTTATTTACTACTTTTTAGAACAAAACAAAAAAATAATATTCTACCTACGTCAATCGTATAAAAAAGTTATTGTCCCAGGCGGGATTCGATCGCGCGACCTTTGAATTACTGGCCGTCCTCGCTACCGTTGTGCTACCCCGTGCGGCCGTCGCCGTGATGCTAGATTGACAACATAAACTTGTTTATTTTTTAATATTTCCCCATAATTATGAAACGCCGAAGTTTTGATAAAAGCGGGTGGTGTCATTTTGTTTGGCAT
>JAGFPH010011635.1:18424-32684 GCA_018207615.1 Philaenus spumarius | reverse complement strand
TTCTGCTGGTGTTTATAAATAATGTTGGTGGTGTTGTTTCTATAATATAATATAATGTTCCTGCTCTTTATATATAATTTTTCTGGTGTTTATAAATAATGTTGGTGGTGTTGTTTCTGTAATATAATATAATGTTCCTGCTATTTATATATAATTTTGCTGTTTTTATAAATAATGTTGGTGGTGTTGTTTCTATAATATAATATAATGTTTCTGCTGTTTATATATAATTTTGCTGGTGTTTATAAATAATGTTGGTGGTGTTGTTTCTATAATATAATATAATATGCTTGCTATTTATATATAATTTTGGTGGTGTTTATAAATAATGTTGGTGGTGTTGTTTGTATAATATAATATAATGATTCTGCTGTTTATATATAATATTGCTTTTGTTTATAGATAATGTTGCTGATGTTGTTTGTATAATATAATATAAACTTCCTGCTCTTTATATATAATTTTTCTGGTGTTTATAAATAAAACTGTTGGTGTTGTTGTTTCTATAATATAATACAAAGTTCCTGCTTTTTATATATAATTGTGCTAGTGTTTATAAATAATGTTGGTGGTGTTGTTTGTATAATATTATATAATGTTTCTGCTGTTTATATTTGCTGGTGTTTATAAGTTTCTCTAGGTTGAGAGGTTTGCGCGTTAACAATTTCTTCATAATCCCAGAAGTAATACTGGGCTTAAGCTAGGAGAACGAGATGATCATAAGATGTTATAAGTTATTAGAAGCGATCTGTGAAATCCTCTTGTGAAGAATATGGGATCGACTATTCGGGATATTGATCTTTATACCTTCACACTATTGGTCAATGTAGAGTAATTTTATACATCGCTTTAGGGTTATTGGCAGAACGTTATACGCCCATTCTGTGTTTGCCGTACTCTGATAAAGGAAGCCATAGCTCATCGGTATAAAAAACTTAGTCCACAAAATGTCTTAAGAATCTGTTATAGTTTGATTGGGCTTTTAAATTATCTGATTACAATACTGCACAATATAATAAGTAGTCTAATAAACCGCTCTAGAGGTACATAGAGGTATCCCAGTATCTCAAAGGGTTTATTTTAATGGAGGGGTGTATTTTTGTACACATTTTAAAAGAAAATATAGGTGGAATGTTACATTACATTAAAGTCAATTTGAAGTCAACTTTTGAAAAATAAGGCTAAGTAGTTTTTACTACTAGGCTTATAGTTTATATTTTGATTTACTACATTATAATTTTATTTTATACATAATTTTAGTAGTTTTTTAATCTCTTTACTTCTTATTATTACTATTAAGATTCATCCAAAAAGTTTGCATTAAAAATAAAAATAATTAGGCCCATAAATTCAAACTTATTGTAAGCATAGTAATAGAGGGAATTTTATTCTTAAAGTACATTTTGTCTTGATGATGACTGACAGTTATGCAAACAACGAAACGAGTCACCTTTGTAAAATGGTAACGCAGAGAAACGCTTAATTTAATTATATAAAGGAGAATTCTGGAGGTAACTGGTTTTTTAGTTCACATCCTCTAAAAACGTATTTTAGCCAACCACTAAGCAATCCTTATCCCTCAACTTCCATAGGTAAAGAATACAGTAATGGATTTCTGTCACAAAGAGATACCATCACCTTCAGCTTTCCACTTCAATGGACGTGTTTTGTGTTGAAAACTTTGCGACATCGTAGGAATTTATAAAACTAGTTCACAGCTAGCAATACTGCAATAGAGATATTGTTCCGGTTTGTTAAAACTGAAGCAGACAAGTTTTCTGTAACAAGTGTTTATTTAATGATCAAGAATAACTTATCTAAATCCCAGCAAACAATATTAAGTAAAATTCAAAAAGTACATGAGCATTGCGACTATGGCTAAAAGTTACAGTATTTGTGAGATAACTTATGACAGAATGTTTTCGTGTTATTAAATGCTGGGCATAACAAGATCAAGCAATTATTTTTTGCATGGTTTTCATATACTGTAATAACAGATTACAAAAAGTTATAATAATATAAATAATTTGACACATTTTTTGTAGTTTATCATCTTTTATCGAAGCTAATTAGATGTTAATATTTTGTAAACTTGTCAATTTAGGATTCGCAGAATCCTACATGTAGCTAAAAGTGGCACATAATTACACGTAGCCAAATATAGCTATGTAATTAAAATGGCGTAAAAGTCTAAATTAATTTTATTTCTCAAAAACGTATTTGTACTCACTTTCAATAGGATTACGCCCATAAAGGCAAAGGAAAATCAGCGGCCTACATAATATTAGAATTTTACAAACGCGGTAGAAATTCTGGTCGCGCCACTAATATCATCTATTGCGTTCTAGACTCACTTAGTTTCAAGATCAGGGGTGAACATAGTGCACTAACTTTTTATAGAAGGGGCCAAATATATCTGTCAATTCTAAGTTGTGGGCAGCAAGGTACCTTCTTTAATGGGCCACTTGCCTACCTCCACCCCAGTAGCTAATTTTAACATCATCTGATTAGCCTATTTTAGCAGAAGACTCAAAATGTGTTGCGAAACCATTTTCATGCCTGAAGAACTAGAATATGAGGTTATGTAAAGTTAAAGAATAATTATATTGAAGAATGATTATTGGTAATAGTAAAGTGAATATAGGTAGACTTTGGAAAAACAAATTATACAAAAATGCAAAATGATTTATCATCAAACTAACAAAGTGATCAAGTTTTAGGCCTATAGTCCCTAATGAGAAACTTCTCTTTGTTTGTTTTTGTATAATTCTGTCAATATCCAGTTTAACGTTAGATATAGGCAATACAAAAACTTCTCTCCATATGTTTATCAGTTTCACTTATACGAAACTTTAAATTGATTTGTTTTATCAATGAAATAGTTTTCTCGCATAAGTAGGTACTTCAAAACAATGTTGCTGATTTTTAAAGCATGATGTTTAAGCGATCCCATTCCTTTCGGCAAATAATTCCTATAGAATTCTAGAATATGACTTCAGATAATTTTGTTTTTAACTCATTTTTACACTGAAGATCAATCATTTAAATTTTGAAATTAATCGGTAACTTACTGTAGCAACATAATTAGTGAATGGTAGAGAAAATGTGTCAACCAGTGTTTCAAATCGCAGTTTAAACTTATCTAGAAGATTCACTATAATATAATCATATTTGTGCCCCCCCCCCCCCCCCCCTGTTCTAGACCATTCCAACCTCAGAAAATGACTGACAACAGTTTAAACGGTGATGTTTAAATATCAGTGAAAATATAAGTTGCCTTACATTATAAAGTTCGTAATATGTTAAAGTTGCAAATATTTTAAAATATTCCCCAAAGTGAATAGAAAAAAAATTATTAAATTTTATGCTTTATAAATTGTAGAGATTGTCAGTAATTGTAGAAATAATTTAAATAAACAACACTCCAGAGTAAAGCAGTCGTAGAGTTTTCAACTGGCACAGTGCCCCGGATAAACCAGGCTGCTGTCACTTCAATTGTGTTTTAAGATGTCGCAACACAATGGGTAAAGTTTAAATATGCAAATTATTTCGCAAAGAATGAGCTACAATCAGGTTATTATAAAATGACAACATCTAGTTTATGAATAATTCATTTCCAGAGTATATTTTCGGTACTTATATTTACATTATATAACATAAGATTGATTTTTGTAGAAAATATTTGACAATGTATTTTTAGAAAACAATATTCCTACAGTGTTTTCTTAATCGGAACATCGAGAAAAGCGTTTTTATACCGTTCGAGTTAAAATTTAACTAACCTACTAAACAAACTCAACACGAAAAGAATTAATACGGAAATACAACAAAAGATTGTCAAAATGAAGTATTTTATGAAACCTAACTATTGAATTAGAATGAATTAAAGGAACCCCTGTTGGGGTCATTATCAAAGTCACCTGAAGATTATTTTTAGTTTAATGCCTGTCACTAAATTATTATGTTTACATGATCTGGTTTTCTTATGTTTAGCTATATATTGAGGTTCCGAGATATTGCCACGTAGTTCTGAATCACCCTATGTACAGTTTTCTCATACAATTGCTATAAATTACTAATCAAATATTTCTGGTAATAGGTGCGTTGTTTTTTCGAACGTCACTTTACTGCAGAACAACGGAATTGCTTCTTAAACAATTTCCCGTCATCGCTGGCAGACGTGTGGACGTGACTAGAGTAGAAAGGAGACTAACTTAAGTAATTTCCTGTTTGAGATTTAGCTCTTATACCGTTGTACCATAATAATAATAGTACTACCAATCGAGCAGTGACTCTGCCAATATTTAACTCAATATTTGATGGGAACTCAATCTCTAGAATAGAATCTGTTTGTGTAAAAGCTGACTGACTGACTCGTAATCGTATGCCAAAACTGTGACAGCTAGAGTCTTAATATTTTCACTGTACCTGCATCATACCACTATTTAGAAGATCAATATGATATAATTCAGCAAATAGGGTTGAGGACTTTCTAAATACGGGGGTTCACTCCCAGCATTATAACAGAAAAACAGCTGATTTGAATCAAAAGCTTAGAAACTCATTTCTATGTGCGATCTATTCTGAACCAACAAACGTTTATTGATAGCATTTACATTCATTACCATATCAACCAACTTAGATAATTTAGAATTAGTAAATTATTTTTCACTAACAACTGTTTTTTTTTTTTTTTAGGTTAGGCTAACAAAATAAAAAACAAACTATAACTCACAGAGAAAAATAAATGAAAACTGCTTACTGAATTATAATTTCAATATTTTTTGTTACGTATTACAAATAAAACAGCTGTTTCGGATCAAAAACTTAACACAATTTTAGGTAAAATTGAAGCTACACACATTCCTTCAAATCATTTACATTCAGCAACCTACTTGACAAATTTATAATCGGTTAATTTGTTTAATAACCTACATCCTTCCAGGTTAGGCTTATCATATACAAAACTCCGGTCATTCATGCAAAGTACCTGGGCCTTACTAGTTTGTGTCAGGATCTATGATACCGAATCCCCACCAACCTACTCCGAACCATATGTCTCTGTCCTAGTCAATCGCCATTTTAGTAAAAATATCAGAACATACAACACTATCATCTGTTTGCATTTTCTTCGTACGAGACGCCAAGCGTTGGTGAGCGAAGCGAACAGGGTCTGAGCCCATAGTGCAATATAGTTGTTCTAGATTTATTCAACATTGGTTTCCTTTAATTGTATTTTCAAACTCATAATATAATATAATTATATTTTCTATGAAAAGTCAGTTTGACTAAAAAGTAACGTAATGTACATATTTTTTTACCGGTTAGTTAACGAAGAATTCAAACTCGTTCAAAAATGTAGGTTGTTCTTCATTTCTCTGACTGTTCTCCTGAATGTTTTTTTTTTCAAATTCCCTGACCAACTGATAACATATTTTCAAATCACTATTAAATTTTAATAACATAAATTATATTACAAACATTCTTGTCTAATTAAGCTTAGTTATTTACTTTATTTCCGTCACGTGACTTTCTTCTCTCTTTCATATGACGCGTTTCGGAGATTTACTCCATCATCAGATACTTGTCACTATTGCGAGGTCGTCAAACATTACACAAAAACTCACACAAACACAAACACCGAGTATATTTAAAAAAACTTTCTACGCGTGGGATGCATCCCGTATGGTGGTCCAAGGACAACTGTCGTTACAAGGTTAAGTAACCATGCGGTGACGTTTGTTGGCAAGCCCGTTAACTTGTATGCTGATAGCCGTGTCGTACAAAGTGTTCGAGGAGAATTGCAGGTGGTCTTTCATGACTTGTTTTTATTGTTTTTAAAGGCTTTGTATATTATTTCATACTCCTCGATAGCATCCATAATTTTGCCTTTTTTTGCATGTATTCAATGGTATCAAATTGGTTTCGAAGTCAGTATAGCCATGGTTTTTTTATTAGGTATTCTTGTCCATTGGTATTCTTGACTACTTCTCTGTAGAAGTATATTTTACATCACCATTCACAGAAGACAAAATATGTCGCATTTTATAATATATTATATCAGTACAACTATATTTCTTTTAAAATTTGCATTATTTTCTAAATGGTAAGGGGCAGTTAGGGTTTTAGTGTAATTTCTTGCAAATTAATGAGAAATATCTTATATTGTTTAAATATATTTAAAAGAGGTTTGTTTAAAGTTTAAAAATTGACTTCAGTAGGATTTTTAAAATTTGTCTACATTGTAACATCGTTTTCAGATGTCTAAAATTCATGATCCACTTGCAGATATAATAATTTAAAGAGAGTTTCCAACTATATTATTAGCGAATTTCCATAGGAAAAATGAGCTATTGCAGTGGCCCTTATGGTAAGACCCAAGGTCGGGAGTAGCAAATGAGCACCGATCATGGTCCCCAGAACACGTTTTGGGGTATCATTAAAAAACATATGTATATATATATATATCCATATATATATATATAAATAAAGACAAAGACAAAATACTGATTTAATTTTTGCAGGTTTTTATTGGTTAAGTATATAATATTAATAACAAATTGTGGTATTAGAGAATTCATGATTTTTAAGGTAAAATTCATACTATTACATAAGGAATAGTTAAGTACTGTACATATGTAATAAGTAGTGTTTACAACAACACAAATTAATTTTTTTACAAAATTATTTCTTTAATCCTTTCACGAGAATACAAGTTTTTAATATACAAAATTTACTTCCTCGGCACAGGTCTGATTAAACCATATTGTTTACTGTATTATCGGAAAAGTGGTAAAATTTCTACCGTAAAACTATTTTAATAATTTAAAAATCCTGCTTTTATTACCTTAAAAAGTTTAGAAAAGTTTTGATTATAAAAAACTTACAGTTGTAAACATGTATTGTCAGATAATAGTTAAATAAAGTGTTTGTCAAAATTACATAAAAGTCTCTACTCATTAAACTATAAAATCGATATAAAGTAATTTAAATTTCTCTGCAATTTAGTTGAAGAAAACATATGTTTGCATGGTATACACATGGTTTTAAAACATGGATGCTATGGAAAACGCAATAAATAATTTTTTTTTAAAGTTAAATAAACTGATTCTATAAAAAGTTTAACAATATTTTTAACAAAACTCTAAGTTTTAAGTACCTTGGATATACAGGATGATTCAGAAGGGATCTGCAAACTGGGGCATTATTCCTCTTTTAAAAATAAATGTTGAACAAACTCAAACTTAGGCATGAAAACGCTTCATTTATTTATTTCTTGCTAGATAAAAAAAGAAAACCAGTTTTACATTTCATTACGTGTTGCTAGGGGTAAAAATGTGATAACAACCTCTAAAAACAATTAATATACATTTTTTATATTTTTCTTAAAGCTAGAGAGCTGATATTTTGTAAATTTATTTCTTACAAGATACATAGAAAAAAGATCAATATTACATTAAGTCACGTTCTCTTAATAGGTAGAAATGTAGTAACAACCCCTAAAACAATAAATATAAATTTTTATAGTTTCCTTTAAGCTAGAAAGCTGAAATTTTCAACACTTATTTCTTACATGGTATATATCAAAAAATAAACTACTTTTACATTTTGTTACGTTGTGTTAAATGGTGAAAATCTGGTAACAACCCCTATAACTATAAATATTAATGTAATACCGAATAGGAACTTGAAATTTGATACACATATTGATCACACGTAATAGAGGCGTAATAAGAAAGGATTTTAAAATATTTTGCTTTTAAGGGTTGAAACAACCCCTAAAACAATAAGTAATAATGATTTTGAAGGGCTGTCACTCATTTTACTTGAAACGACGATCTTTTTTACTTTCTCACTATACTATAGTATAGAGAAAGTATAGTGATCGCAAAAAAATCGATGTTTGTGGAAATATCCGTTTTGGGACCCCCTGAGTACAAAAAAGTGAGTTGTACTATTTGGTCTGTCTGTATGTATGTATGTCTGTATGTATGTCTGAATGTCTGTATGTATACAAAGCTAGAGCGAAAACTATTCGATCGATTTCAAACAAATTTGCAAATAGTTTTCTCTCTAGATAATAATAATAATATTTATTAGTTAATCTTCTACTTTATAAAAAAATCACCCTCCTACCCCACCCTACAAGTCACAGTGAATCTGTTTATTAATTTAAATATGTTTGTGATAAAGTATGTGCCAGTTCCAGGTACAGTTTATTTTCTTTGCGACAAAGAATTTCTTCTACCGAGAACATTTCCTTCTAACCTTAGTGCGCATGCGTCGCGTAAAATATATAGATTAGGGAGTGTAGAGATATGGTTATACAATCGTGTGGCCAGGCACATGCAACTGAACGGGTAGCCGTTGCTTAGGAATGCCCGCAAATATTTAATCGCATCAACTAGAATTTTATATTGTACTTCAATTATTGATTGAAGAAGAAAAATGAGTATATAATAATAGAGTATAGAGATGTAGTATATAGCCTACTAATTATAAGTAGAGAGTAGTGGAATTCTTAGAAAACTATTGAGGTGGAGTATTAAGCTATTTTGAAAAAAAAAAAAATTAGCATAAGATGCGAAAGTGGCGATAAAACGCTTACTTTCGAAAATATAGTACTCTCAATGGCCTGCTTAGTGTCGGGATAATATTAGACAAACGAAGGTGTAAAAATAGGTGAAAAAATTAGCGCATATTTTACAGAGAAGAGCAATTGTAAAATGGTCCCATTAGTGAAGTTTCGACAATTTTTTTTGCTAGGAATAGACACATTTATGCAAGACAGTCCACCTCGAGCGCTCTTTGCGATCAACTGGCAAAGTTGTATTCACGAACAGGAGCTATCCAGTCTTGCTATCGGTCAGCAAAGGCGAGCGATTTGTATAATTAGAACAAAAACAAGTAATTTACTATCTATTCAAGATAATACTATTTTGTAAAAAAGAATTGGCCAAAAAATTCAACAAATGCAATTATGCTAATTATAGAGAGTATTTAAATAATAAATAAAGAAGGAAACTGTGACTTATTTTATTTACAACGAACCTGCCAAAAAATAACTGAAATCCTTCCAAAAAAGCTTTTTAACAAAAGCAAAAACAACGCGTCAAGCTATGATTATATTTTTATAAAACAAAAAGAATTGAAATAGAAAAATTTGTAAAGCTATGCTTTAAGAATATAAAAGATTTGATTAGATATTAAAAACAAGAACAGGAGAGGAATACACTGTAAACCTACAGTTAATCAATGAACAAATATTTTAAAAAGCAAGAGCAAAATTAACTAATATGTAAAGCTATGAATCTATAACTGAACAAATATTGATCGCATTAAAATATCTTTCTCTCAAAACCACCAAAACCGATCGATGCTCTTCAATGAAGACTCTGCACAACTTTTTAGACTCGGTACTGGTACTTTTACTTGAATGTATCCATGAGTCTAATTACAAAATAGTTGAAACGCTTGGCGGTCCTTTTCATTGAAATTTCAAATAAATTGTTCCGAAATGATTCTTCTGTAACATAAATATAAGCTTAAGAGTGGATATAGTCACAAATACTGCATTTCTCGATGAGGCTAGTAAGGCATATTGACCATATTAGCATTATGTAAAATATAATTCTTTTGTCTTCTATAATGTCAGATAAATTTTTTTCCCTATGCGGAAGTGTTTTATCTTATTAAGTACCTAATTACGTAGGTTGGTAAGGATATGTTCCAATCTTAATTAAAATTGTCTTTCATATTTTGGAATTTTGTTTTTTTGTGTCTCGTAGTGTTTAAATTTGTATAGTGTTAACGTCAGTCCAAGTTGAAGGTATTATGTGAGTTATTTAAATTTGTTGAATCCTTATTAATACAATTTTATTTCGATCAATTATTTGACAGTCCCAAGGTAAGTGTTACAACGGAAAACCTATTGACGTTGCGAGCGCAAATTTTATTTTTAATTTGGCCCCTTTTTGCGACGCCAATTTTATAACGTTCAGCCCCAGGTTACCTGTCAAATACTCTTTCTTGACTTTTATGACAACGCTGGTCTTCCTGTTATAAAATAAATTACTTTCACCTACTGGAAGGCAAAAGGCTACTTTCTTTTTTCACCCAGGTGAGCAACTTAGTTTCGAATAAAATTTGTTTATTCTAATCAACAATTAATTTTACAACTTCCAGAATTTAAAATTCACTAGCTCAGATAATTTACAACTCTTGTTTACCCTTTTGGTAAATCTCAGAGACGTGAGAACATTGAAACCGCCTTAGTAACGTATTTGTGCTTTTGATAACCTTTTCATATAATTATTTACTACTAATTGTATAAAACACAGGACATAATAATGGGTAATCATCAACACAGGTAATTTAAAACTAAAATAATTTTTGTTCTGTAAATAAATGATAAATTTTATTTATCAAAACGCAAAATTAAAATAAAACTTTCAATTAAAATGTTAATATTTTTCTTTAGAAACTTTTATTTCAAACAATAACTTTTACACTTGACTTAACACATTTATTACACAAATAGACAGAACATTCTAATTACACTTAATTTACCTTTTTACTTATTCAATATATGATTTGATTTATTTTTAAATTTAACTTTACTTTTAATGACTCTACTTTATTTCTATGAATTTAACCTTTAAAATAATTTTCAAGAGATTAATTAAACTTATCCTACCTAACCCAGTATATGAAATAAATTTTTTAATTTAACTTCAGGCAAATTTTGGGGACAAAATATTACGTAACATTCGCTTTTCACAGACCTTATGTTTGCTTGTAGTCGTCCTGAAGTTGTATGAGGTTAGTAGGTTCGTTTCCTGGTTGTAGTCAGGTTTCCCTCGGGTCGTTCGTCTCGCTATTCCATCAGAAGTACAGATTCATGTATCATCCTGTACCTCGATTACTCCGTAGAAGTCTTGAAGTCCAGATGCATGTAGCCTGCACTTTGATGGTCGTAAATAGAATCGTAATAGACTTGAATAGAAAAACTTCTTGAATAGAAGATTATTTAGAAGCGATTATTAAGAAGTTTAATGAAGAACTTTTAATGAATTTTGTGAAGAATTTAATTTTTGTGAAGAACGCGTTCGACTCGTCATCGGCTTTCTCCTACCCCTTTCACCGTTGATTTTAGTGGTTTTTTAACTTTCTTGAAACTTAATCTTTTTCAAAGTTTTTTGGTACTAGTTTGTAGTATTAATTATTTTATGAATTGTCATGTTATTTTCATCCTTTTTCTTCCATAACTTTTTTCGCAATCTCGTTTATTAACGTTTCCACTTTCCCCCAGAAATTTCTTAGGGATATCCCGTCTACTCTTCTGCCGTTGGCCTGCTGTTCCCGTGGTCTATTGTCTTTCTTAATTTCTTAATAACTTTCGTAGTTCTGCTCCAATTTTGAATTTCTTTGAAGATTCTTTATCAGCATGATGTCTTCTTTCTCCTCGAAGCCGTATCGTTGTTGTGCGATTTTCCATTCTCTTCTTATGCTAATCTTAATTTTATTGCGCAACGTTTTATGAAAAAGTTTTACATTTTTTACTTTTTTCAAATTTCCTTTTGACACCTTTATTTGAACTGTGAATTTGGTCCATAGATGCAGTCTCACTTTGTTTTCTTCTTTGTAGTGTTTTTTCTGGGACTTAGCAATTTTCCATTTTTTTCAATTTTGGTTTTAATTTTACTCCCGAAATTTATTTTAAATACTGGTGTTTTACAATACAATATAATACCTATGACTCTATTTAATCTCTTTAATAACTTTAAAACTTAATTTTAATTTAAACTCTTTATTTTTCAGTGTGAATTTTGTCACCTTTTCAATTTATTAAATTTAACGTTTCTTTAATTTTTCTTATAATACTTTCTTTCTTTAATAACTTGTTTACCTTTGATTTACTTTAATACTCTTTTTTCATTACTCTAACTTTATGCACACTTTGCACTTTTCTTTAAAATCTTTAATTATCAAAATTATGAGTTTTGTCATATAAGATTTCTTTATTGAAATTTCTTGCCATTTTCAAAAATACCATTCCTTTTTAATTTTGAGTTAATTTGAAATTTTCCCTTAACTTTTAACGCTTATTACTTAATTAATTTTACTATTTACGATACAGGAATTAGATGACCAATACACACGTTTTTTGTGTAATGCATTAACCAAATAAAATTCCAAAATTCGTAAATTCCTAGATCCCGATTATTCTCACAGAAATCAGTTTTTCAGGCTGAGTTAACTTTCATGCTTATTCTTTTCGAGGTCAAGAGTCGGTTTTCGTTCGATAGTGTCTGTTTTTTCCGGTAGTTGTTTACTATTACTTTGTCAGAAGGAAATCTTCCCATATTGAGATATGTTACATATGTATTAACATGATTCATTGCCCGGAAAAAGAAATTATCCTAAAAATACTATTCTGAACTTCTAACTTATAGGCTCTTCCAGTATGTTGCAAGCAAACCTTCCCTTATTGAGATATGTTGGCACTAATTGACTGAAATCGACAAATAAACATGTTTGAAGAGCCGGATCGGTAAACAACACAGAGTAAGTTAAGTGGGATAAACGATCAGGTTTGTTAAAAGTGCAGGTCAGAGGCGGGTGGTTGTAATCAGTTGTTATGGCGTGGTTCAGTAATTTATTTCAATTTTTGTGCTACAACCGTAGTCTTACATTAAAGCAGTTTATTTTTAACGGAAGCAGTATATGCTTTGAGTAAAATATACTAACTTGAATATGTTTACAAATTGGATACATACTGTGACTAAAGACTGTAAGTTAGAACTTAAGGCAATTTTTTTAAATTTTATTTCCATTACCGTTATGCACAGACAATAATTAATATTCTAACTTATATATTATGTTTGCAATGTTTATCAATAATTATATTCAGAAACTTATCCAAACTTCTTTTAATGTAATTTAAATCATCATTCATAATTATTTCCAGACTTTGAATCATGTTAATTTCATTAATAGAATACGACAACGAAAATAAATCTCAAGTAGAGTGTGATGAACTGTCAACAAGCGACACTAGCTCTTCATCAAATGACGTCTTTTAAAGTAAGTTACTCATTATTATTTCCTTTTCCGGGTCTTGAATTATATTAATTAATTATTAAAATATGTAACATATCTCAATATGGGAAAGTTTGCTTCTGACAAAATAATAGTATACAAACTATATTTTCCCCAATTGCATTCCTAGATTCCCCGAGTTGTATGTCACTCTCCGATTCTAGTATGAGTGTCTCTCTAAGTTCAAACATTATTTTATGCCAGAGTAGTGGTATTGGTTTATGCATGTATTTTGCATAGCTTGACGTATTGTCTTATTGGAATTTGAGTGTTTACAAAAATTTCTGAATTTGAGAAGTAGCATTTTGATATTTGCAATGTGTAGTATTTTGTATCTCATTAATATAGGTGTTGTAAGTTCCTGAATATTATTTCAATTCTATAAATGGTTTAGCCACGAGATCTGTCTTTAACATGAATAGAAATGTATAATATACTTACATGATTCTTTTTAGGTTTTCTTTTCAATAACTTTTAAATAGATATTATATTTTTTCACGTAGGAAGACTTTTTTCACATAATGTCTTGGAATTGTAACATTATCGTTTACATAATCGTAAGTGTGTTTTTAGCATTCATTGTAATCAGATTAAATAAAAGTTGTCTTCAGAGCAAATACCTTTTAATGCCATTGACTTTTGACCAATATATTCAAGACAACAGTGCCTTTTAAAACACCCGAACGGTTCATGGGTGTTTAGTCTGGATATCTAAACGTTTAATCGGTAGCACTTTCTTTTCGCCCAATCGATCGCTGAGGAAAGTTGTTTCAAGAAATCCCATCACGTCACGATGATTGTGCAGTAGAGCTCTATCTTGTTGAAGAAGCACACTTCATTTTCGTCATAAGGTTTTATAGGACAGGAACAATCTTGTTTTGTAACATTTGTAAATTAGCTTCACCGGTAACTGTTCCCTAAAAGACATTTTTTCCAATTTTACCCCTTGATGATAGACGACACCATACTGTCAGGTTTGGTAAATATACTAGCTTCTGTTTAATTATGTGTGCGTTTTCGTAACCACAGTAAACTCAGTTTTGACTGTTATTAAATATAAAGTTGCTTCATCTTAAAGAAATAATAACAACAAATTTAATTGTTAAAAAACTGATATTTTGAATTATCAGCTGATGTAGGTTTTTAAACAGAAAATGTT
>JAGFPH010011634.1:0-23943 GCA_018207615.1 Philaenus spumarius | reverse complement strand
ATAAGAACAGTATCTACACGAACATGAGAATATAACAAATATTATAACAACAGTAATCTGCAACACTTGGAAACTTACTCTAAAGGAAATTTATATTAATTAAGTTGCAGCGTATTCTGTATTTAAACTATTTATTTTTATTTTATACTTAGTCTACATGTATATTGTCATACGGCAATGACAATTTTAACAGCATGTAAATATGTGTAAAAAGTTTAAAAATACAATACTTTAATGAATGAGTGCTATTTGTGTATTTATAGCCGTTTATTTGTTAAAGTTGATGAAAGCAAGTCGTGTTTGTACTCTTTGTTCTTGTTATTTTACGTAGATAACAATGGTAATAATTGTTTTAACTTATAAAATGAAATTTAAAAAAATATTTCTTAAAGTAGAATGCCCAGTAGGAACCCGAGCGGGGAAGGCCAGGTAGGCGACCCACCCGTGTCTGTGTGGTAGTAAGGGTTCACTAATCACTCAGAGTCCTTCCCAATTCTTACAAACTATAAGCAAGGCAAACGGGGGAAATTTTTGTAATTAAATGATCTACAAAATTGTTCTGAACAACATATACCAACACCTTATTAAATGTTTCTTACAACAAACATTTAAAACTTAGCATGGAACCTTAGTATTAGTCACAGGCATATTCTTTTACTTGTAGTTAATTATTTTATTTTTAGTTTAGTTTAACTTATTTTTAGTTTAGTTTAGTTTTTAGTTTTAGTTTAGTTTGATTTAGTTTTATTTATTATGTTTTAAACATTGTTTTCTGAGTTATTGTAAGAGCGGTGTTGTATCTGATATAGGCATTAAAAAAAAGTAAATCAGCATGGTATCTAAGATAAATTAGTAACGGTTGTTGTCAATCTATTATC
Source organism: Philaenus spumarius (assembly GCA_018207615.1). Taxonomy (NCBI): domain Eukaryota; kingdom Metazoa; phylum Arthropoda; class Insecta; order Hemiptera; family Aphrophoridae; genus Philaenus; species Philaenus spumarius. The sequence goes on along the minus strand of JAGFPH010011634.1, from coordinate 23,065 downwards.
TGTTAGAAAGAGATTTCAAAAGCATATTTTGTCTTACAGTTAGCATAAAAAAATTACTTATTGTTTTTGTAATAGTCAATAAATTGTTATCAAAATTCAAACAATAAGTATCTAACGTAGACACTGCATTAGGCTGTGCATTACCATGTAATCTTTAAGTTATGACGGAAATTTAAACAAACAATTGTGTCTTTTCTGTGTGAAAATAACCTTTCGTCAATTCATCCTTCCTTTAAGGATCCTTTCAGTTGATCTTGCCCAATTGAACCCTTCTCTCCATCTTTACCACCTTTTCTGCATATCCGTCACACTTCAGTTATTTAAAGCTGTTTTTACAAAATCGTCTGCTCAGTTCCAATTTCTTAGATAGAAATATTTTTTAGTGTATTCTAAATTGTTTCAGTTTCCAACGTTATACATTTAATAGAATGTAAATAATTTGTATTCCAAATCATTGCAATTAATTATTGTTCTTTCAAAATTTTTAACTTAAGGCTCTTCTTTACCTTGAAGAAAACTCCCGAGTGTACAGTATGATTTCAATGCAAAAGGCCTGACTCAAGCCGCAAAATCGTTGAAACATGCATTCGTAATACCATGTTTCGGATTCTATTTATAAATTAATAATCTGGGAAACTACTTTAAGTTATAAAGAAGGCTTTATATTTTTTACGTATTAGCTTAAAATATCGAAATTATTGCTTAAAACTCCCAAAAAGTGCGTTAAAAATAACCGATTTTTACTCATTTAAACTGTCGATTAAAAGGAGTTGCCGACAAATAATTCTTTCAATTATGAGATATAAGACAAAAGCACAAACCCTTTAAGAACAATTTAAGATGTTTCACAACTTTTTAGGTTGAAAAACGGCGTCCGAAACACGGTAGTACGAAGTGCATACTTTTGTGTTTTACGCAAGGTATAGAAGACCCACTACTGCAGCAAAATATAAACTTAAATATATACAATTTATAATTTTATAAGAACATGAATACATACTTATAGTAATAGAAAACTGTGTCAAACATGTTTAATTAATTGTAAATCTATAAACATTTTCATTGATTGTAACACTACAATCTTTTTTACAATTATTCTTACAAAATTAAGTAATCCATTTTACAGAAATATAAACAAATTAATTATGGTTCGAAAATCTTAATTGAAATATGTATTTGTTTATAATTTAAAAATTAAAACGCATGATGAAAACACGAAAATTAATTATTATTGTTTATGCTCGCCATACGGACTATTGTTTATTAAATAAACTTGTTGAACTTACCGTCCAATAGTCAAATTTCACACGTCCAACGACGGCCGTTTCGGCTATTGAGCCATTTTCAAGTTAGGCCGTGGACAGTGATCTAACCACACGGACATTAAAATGTGCGAGCGTATATTTTGTAATTGTGGTCTCGTGTGTGTAAGTGTTTTTAAGTGTACTATGTGTTTTTATTTTTATTAATGACGAAGGACAATGGTCCTAACTTGGAAATGGCTGAATAGCCGAAACGGCTGTCGTTGGACGTGTGAAATTTGACTATTGGACGGTAAGTTCAACAAGTTTATTTACGAAAATTAAGTTAACAAAATGTGGATACTTACATACGAATTAACATAATGAACCTAATAGCAGGTCAACACAGGTTCAAGTTACTAATAAATATTTGCAAACACATTAAATGAATGGAAAGAAAATTGCAACAAACTGTAATGGTGCCATAATGTACAATTATATTATTAAAAGGAGTCATGAAACAAAAATATAAAACAAAAACTATTTTGTTAAAAAAATAAAGAGCTGGGGGAAAAAAAATTATTAATGCATTTTAATTCAAAAATGTCGGCGGCCAGATACAAATAAATACTAATTTTATTAGTTCGCAAAACTTCAAACATTCTAAGCCCAATCGTCTAAGCTTCTCTCTAGGTTCAAATCTGTGCAATATAGTAGATCAAAGAAATGCAGGTTATTTTTCATGGACGGTGTGCTTAAAACCATTACCCTTTTTAGGCTTCAGAAGTGCGCTATGTATTTCCATTAAAGTCGCTTCAGATAATATAATGAGTCAAAGAGTTTTCTCATCCGTGTTAACATTGATATTTCTAAATATGCAATCACTAATACGTACACATTGCAAAAGGATAGTCGAACATTGAATAAATAAACATCTTGTATTTTTGACACGTTGGTAATAACTTTACAGAAAATGTAAGATACAGTCGAATTCCTTTAAAGTAGGTCTACTATTTTTAATTAAGAGTCGGAACAATGAAGAAGTAAAAGGTCTGGTTTTCGTGCGAAATACTGAACTAGTTCTTTAAAATAAACTTGTATTGATTTCAAAATTCTATTTCATACACCTTTCCTGCTACATTAGATTGTTTACGATGCATAGTTACTGAAAGCAATAAACTTGTATTGTTGCGTCTCACAATTATCAAAATGCACCTTAAATAAAAAAAATGTTTTCTTTATTTAAAAGAAGTCCGTTAGATTTTTGTTCCGATTAGAACAACGGTTAGTAGAATAGACGAATCATTGTTATTAATAAAAAAGGACATTTTAGTTTTCAATGTGTTACAAAAAAAGTGATTGCAAAGTTTACAGATTTTGACTTGTAGAAGTACAAATAGACTTGAGCTTTACGCTATTGCTGGAGTAAGGTTGATGTTGTTTTAGGATGCAAGCGCTACCTCTACGAATTTGCCGGAACTACTACTGCCTGTCGGTCAAACAGTTTTATTTTTCTGAGATTTATCATAATGGTATTCTATTCTCAATTTTACCTTTAAACTGAAGTTGCGGGTTTATTTAAAAGTTATTTTACAATTAATCAACCTTATAAATTATGATATTTTATACAATTTACCTCAATCGTAAAATTCACCTCGATAATTGAGCATAAACCAGAGATTATTTTCACAGGAATGTCGTATTCAGAATTTGTTGATTCTATCTGGTTTGAATAATTTCAGGTGTATTTATAGTTGCATGAGAGTGATAAATTCTAATGTAAAACGCTTCTAACTCTGATCAAAACATTAAAAATCTATATCTTTGTATCTTCGAATATATTCACACTTTGTAATGCAGTAGTTTAAATTTTTGAAAAAAATAACAACAACAAAACGTGCCCATTGAAATAGCACGTTTCCATTAAATAGATGGAAATTGAGAATTTTACAAAATTTTACTACACGTGCAAATAAAATGAGTTAAGACTTGTTTATTTGTTCCCGTAAAACAAAATCAAAGAATGTACATTGTTAGACGGCTATGCTTAAAATTTCAGTAAAAGTTTTATAAAAATCGGATAGGTATATTTTGAATAAAATCATTAAAAATTATTTGTGTAAACTTGTTTGTTAAATTCTTCAACCTATTGGTACAGTGTGTCTAAACAGTAACTTTTCTAAACAAATTTAAAATATCTCTACTGTTTAGTCCCGTTTTGAAAACGCACGTTGAAAAATATTCAGGTGACCAAGTTGACACAAGTAAATATTTTAAATAAATCGGATAATTGATTATTTAGTTAAATCACAATTGAAGAAACAATAATTATAACCCTAATTACAACAATGTCATTAACAAAATTTAGTACTGTATTCAGATTTTCATATGCTATGATTCCTTGTAACCATTTTAATTGTTAAAAAAAGTTTCAAATTAAATCTGCTTTACATCATATTCACAGCTAAATGTATATAGTTGCTGGAAATTAAGTTAAAAGGAAATGATGAATCTCTGGACAGTATAATATAGTGTAAAAAAATGTCTGACTGGCCTAATATAACAGGTTACAGTAAAAATAGACACATGGAACAAACGGAGTTTTGTAGAAATCGTCTAACTACAGAATTATACAAAAGTCAGTTGATATATATACAGTCTGTTCCAAAACTTATAAAATTTGTTTTTTCCTTTTTTATGGAACTAAACACCTGTTTTAAGCTTTCTTAAAATAAAACAAAAATTAATGTTTTTTTTAGTTTGACTGTTTCAACGTTTTTGTGAACAATGTTCATAATCTTTGGATCCGATTACAAGCAAAACATCGAAATCGTAAACATTTTAAAAATTCATGCTACTTGAATAAATATGCAAAATGAACAAATTTTTATCGATTGAGAGCTTTCGATAAGTGCAACAAACTATAATCCTTATTGTTAATAATTTACCTTAAAATTAATTGCAATTTTATAACAAATGATTTGTTGATGAAAAAATTATCAATAAAAATACCACCCATCCACTTTAAAACATGGTTTGAAACGAAAAAAAAACAGAAAAACTTTTCACTGTACGAATGTTTAGAACAGTTTGTATATTGTACCTGCCTATTGACTTGCCCTGTAGATAGACAACTTCTATTTCTACCAAACGCCGTTTGTTCACTGATTCTATCTTTCCTGGAGCCATAAATATTTAGAAGTTCATGTGATCTTGAACACAATGTAAGTCCCAAAGGAAATTGATTTCAATCCATAGTTTTATATCGAATGGTTTTTACGAGGAGCAATGAAACAAGCTGTCTACAAGCGATTACGTCAAAGTTACCAACTTGAAGTAGTTTTTACCGCAACTTTTATAAACTTTAAAATATTTTTAAACATTTTGTAAAAGCGACAACTCTAATAGCATTACTTTACCCAGTATTCCAAAATTAGTAAATAAGTGTCCAGGAAGGCAAATAGTAGCCGTATTGAGCAGCTCCATTGGATTCATGTTTTTAATTTGTAATACCTTTGTAAATCAGTTTATTTAAATATAATACATTCATTGGTTGTGAACTTTCGTGAGCATTTACTTTCTGACATTCTGCAACCATCAATGGAAAAGTTCCGGGTTCAATTCCCATTGACCCCGAATAATTTTCTAAATGGTTTCTTAACAGACATCGTTGGCTGTGGTTCGGATTCCACGTAAAACTGTAGGTCCCGTCTTCATTAACCTTAAGTGCAAAACAGCAGGACGTCCAAACAATACGCCCCTACTGCCGTTCTTTCGAGTAAGTTGAGTTGCCTAACTTTCAGGGGATTTTGTTTATGTAAGATATAAATGCTTTACATTTGGCGTAAAAATATTGTGTTAGTACTTGATAAAATATTGTTTACATTTAAAAAAATGTTATTTATTCCTTAAAATAATCCGAAACCGTTCATTTTTTTTAATAAAATGTTTGCAGTGTTTCAAAAAATAGAAAACATTCTGTGATAACTTTGATTAATTTAAAATTTGGCAAATGGTCACGGATAAGAAATAAATAATTACATTAAGTGTTTCTTTTAGTAGAGGTAAAGATGTGTTATCTTGTTTAGTTTCTTTATATTTCTTTAGTTTCTTTTGCGTTCTTAATTCAACTAACAAAACCTCTCTCTTGACAACCACAAAATAAATCGTAACTGGCAGTTTTCGTTACAAAATTCTAAGATTGCTTATTTTATAACGACCAAACTTGGATTTAGAGCAAATTTATAACTAAGATATTTTATTTATAATTGGACGTAGTTATGCAAAAAGTAACCATCCCACAAAATTGTGAAAAATGAGATATGGGTCTCATGTTGTTCAGCTCAGTGAATTTTATTTTCTGCAAAGAACAATACTTGATATTTTGGTTTTTTTAAAGAAAAAACAGACAATTTGCTAATGGAACTTCTACATTTTACAAAAAAGTTCCAAGTGCTTTGGTTCTTTCAAACCTTTAGTTTTAAATTTTACCTTTGAAAACCAAGTAGCTTGGTTCTTTATTGCAATATTGAAGTAACACAATCATTTATAGAACCATAATTTGCGAAAAAGAACCATGTAGTTTAACCCTTTCAGTCCCAGGCATTTTCTCCGAATTTGAAAGGAATAGTAGACCTATAAATAATATTTTCTACTATAAACATTTTTCTAACATACCAAAAAATTTAGAAAAAACAAAATTATATACCATAACAAAATGTTTGTATAAAGAAAACAGATAGAGGAAAAATATATTACTTGAAAACTTGCATATAACTTTAAGACACATTTTGTTGTATACTTATGTTAAAAATTTTGGGACAATATCTTACTAAATAAAAAAGTTACACTACTATTTCGAAATAACAAAGTTTTAACCCGAAGAAAAGAATTCGTTTATAACGACGGTAGGCAAGAAGGGGCGAGATAGGCAATATGGTTGCTTTGTAAAGTATCTAAGAGCATTTTATTCTGTACAAGTATTAGTAGCCGAGAGGTAACGTGGGGTCTTCCTGATCAGAAGATCCCGGGTTTAATTCTCGTGAGACCAGGTATCTTTTCATGTCTGTGGTTTGAGGGTAGGAGGGCGGAAGTAAAGCAAACGGTGGTTGGCTCGCTTCCAAGCTGACGGGATATGACTAATTACCTGGTCTAAAGGCTTGAGATGTTGTGAATAGTTTTACTGTAGTATTTCTGTATATATTATATATATTATTAAAAAAAAAAACAATCTACGACATATGGGGGAACACTACTTTCATTCATCCTCAAATTTACATCGATTTTGTATACTTTATCATGTGAAACGAAAAGATATCATTTTCGATTTTTTAATGATTTTTTCCAAACATCCGAAAAATCTGACGTTGCGAGCCAAAGGGTTAACTAACCTTAAATACCTTTACATTATAATGCAAAAAGGAACCAGGTAACATGGTCACTATTTGCTGTAAATATTGAAAAAATACCAAAAGGAACCAACCCACATGTTTCTTATTATTTTAAAATTCTGCTAAAATTTATATATTTCACTTTATAAATAACAACTAAAATCATTAATAAAAAAAAATAAATAAAAAAAATAAATAAAATAAAAAACAATTCTAGCACATCAAACAGAATAATTACAATCAACTGTCAACTTTGAAGCCATTTTTCTCAGTTTAGAGGCAGAGTGGCATGGTTCCTTTTTGCATAACTACGACGAATTGTATTTATTTTTTATATTAAATATAATTTGAATAATATTTTCAACTATAGTTAGACGAATATTTATTGTTTGATATTTTAATATTTTTATCTGTTTTAAGCAACATGTATTGGTTATTTATTTTAAAATGTCCCACAATTATCTCTGAATTATTTTAAGATTCTGATTATGACAATGTTTCATGACGGAAACAAATTTTTAAATACTTCGAAAAAAGAAGTCACCCCCATAACAAAAACTTTAAAACTTGTAATGGAAACCTACAGCTTGTAACGCCACAAATTATCATATGAAAAAAGTATAAAATATTTAATTACAATAATATCACATTATTGGTCACAACATGTGCATCAAATTACTTGTGAAACTTATAATAATGTGTCAAAATTACTAATAAACTTTGTGATTGACGAGTAAGAAGGAATTACTTAAGAAAATCAACAATAACACTCATTCTCACACACATGCGTTTAATAATCAAACGCGTTTCAACGACAAAGGCGTCATCATCAGTGTTGCATGAGGTGCAACTAACAAATTATAACTAATTTAACATAGGAATAAGCTTTATATTTATATCCCTCTACAAGAGTGGGCGTGGTCTTAATTTATAAACAACCAAACAGTTAACATAACGTGTACAAGAAAAAGTGAAATCGCAAAGTGAATAAGAGAGAAAGGGAGAGTAATATTGAAGAATTACATTAATGAATGTTCGAATGATAAACGCAATCTACGTTAGGTCTACTTCTAGTTATAATTTATTTGTAGCCCATGTGAGAATGACGGCTGTGTCGTTGAAACGCGTTTAATTATTCAACTTTTAAGTGTGAGAATTAGTGTTTTTATTGATTTTATTAAATGGGTAACAAATCTATAAGGTCATATTAACAAATTATGAGTTTTCAATTGACAAATTAAAAAAAAATACTAAACCACCTGTCAAATTGGATTTAATGTACACACTAAAAGTGTGTTATATGTGTTAGCAGATCTACGTCATTGAACTCTATCGATTTGTATAAATTCTATAATTCTAAAAAAATGGCCTTGAAAACATAACTTTAACGTTTACGTAAAAGCGGATGGGCACGATTTCAGTTGTCCTATAACAAAAATTCTACATTTAAAAATTATTAAAACGAGGTATCACATAGGGTGCCATATTACACTTTAAAATTTTAGTCAGTAGAGGGAGATTATCAGCTTTTTTAAAAATATTTCAAAATTTGTTCTCCCTACGAATAGTATTCCTAAACATTTACAGAACCAGAACCTTAGTAAATTTTCAAATTCAACAAGAAACAGCTAATTCCATTTAAATTGTTGTACAACTCATTTTACCCGCTTAACAATTTTAATATAAAAACTTAAAAAAGTTTTACAAAGAGTATGGTGTTTATGTTCGAACACTAAAGGTCGGGACACACATGACCGCACCGTGCCCGCACCGCACCACGGCCTAGTGTTGGCCAACACACGGCGGGGGAATAATCTAATGTAAATGTATGGAATAGTCCTAAAATCACCGCCGCTGTGTTGGCCAACACTAGACCGTGGTGCAGTGCGGGCACGGTGCGGTCATGTGTGTCCCGACCTTTAAAGTATGAGTGGGATAAACAATAGAGTAACATAGGGGACGTCTTTTACCTTTTATACACCAATGATGACCCAAATAGAAAATGTCAAAATTACTTTTTTGTTGTACAATTTGACTACCTAGCTTGAGAAAAAATAATGAAAAAACAGTCCTGAAATTCCAGCAATCTAGTATCAGTATAAATACATGAACCAAAATTAAAGACTACCTAGTAAACTTTAAATATACAAATTACTAGCTGACCCGTGCGAAGCATTCGCATATTCAGTGTTGCCAACGCCAGGAAAATATCCCTACAACTTACTTGATCTTACAGCACTGTTACTTTAGGATTCTTTAATTCTTTTTTGTTTGTTTTTTTCGTATAATTGTATTTTGTATATTTTTCCGGTGTAGCGGTTAAGGAAAGCTTTGAAATGATGCTTCATTCATGTAATTTGATGCTGTATTAAGGAAGTTATGGCGTACCGACAAAAAAATGGCCTTGAGAAATAATATATGTGATTATAAATATTATTCTACATTTTGGTTTTCTATATGGACCAGGCAAAGTACTGAAAAATAAATATTTTTTTGCATACAGCTCGGATTTGGAAGCAGTTTTCTGCATAGTGTTCATAAAAATACCCGGAAAAAGTCTACATAAGACCAGTTTTGGGAGAAAGCGGAAATGCATCGATAGGTGCATAAAGTGAATATAAAGGTGCATATTTTTTGTGAAACCTTAAACATTTTTGAAAAGCTGCGAAAATCGGTACTCGGGGGTTTTTGGGGGAGCTGATCTCATTTCTGACCATGCGAGATGCCCCCGGTACCGAGGCTCTGGGAGGGCGATGGGGGAAAATTTGTGAAATTGCTATAGAGACTTGAAAATTTCCTCTCAGAGGTTTTTGGTTGCGCTGATTTCACGTGTGACCATGGGAAATGCCTCCGGTGCACCGGGGGGGGGGGGGGGCTCTGAAGGGGCTCTAAGGGGGAAGCGATATGCATAATCTTTTATGAAAAGGAGAAACATTATAAAATTTTCCAAAAATTCTGTTTGTTCAGTACAAAACAAAAATCTTTAATAGTAAATACAAACATACGTAATGTATAAAATAATACAATAAAAATTTCATATACACAATTAATTTTCGTTTTTTAAAAATTATTTATAAGACGCCATTATTATAGTCGACTTCTTCCTCACTTTCGTCGATGGCATCCGTATCGCCTGATGGGTTTGAGCAGTTGGTGCCTAAATATTTCTTACAAGAAATTGTGCAGGCAACGTTATGCTTCCTGCATCCACACGCTATTGGTTGCATTTTCATGACTGTTGTTGGGCCTGCATCTTGCGTCATGATGACTGGCTGAAGCTCCACAGTATCCAACTCCCAGCCATAATCCAGGTCTGCTCCATACCAACTATTAATTCACTAGAACAAGATCTTTGTCAAATGAATTACACAAACTATCAAACTCAAAACCAGCAGAAGCATCTTCTTCTCTCGATACAGCTTTGTAACGGTCTCTGAGCGAGCAAGCGAGAAGTATTATTCCATACTTTCACTTTCTCTCTCTATCTCTCTTCGTCTTTCATGTGACCCCTCGCAACACTTCAGAGCTGCGCGCAAGCCGAACCAAATGTCATGGGAACCAGCCTGATCCTCACTATAAAGAAAATTTAAGTCGTCATCTCAAAATATTTCAAAACCTTACTTTTTTCACCCAACGGCCCCGACTCTTCGGAGCCCCCAGCGCATCGGGGGTTTTTCTCATTGCCAGAATTAAAACCGCAACTTCACTAATCCCCCCACCCCCAGAGCCTCCGGTGTACCAGGGGCATTTCGCATGGTCAGAAACGAAATCAGCACCCCCAAAACCAACCCCCTGTACGGTTTTTCGCGTCTTTTTATCCAATTTTTAGGTTTCAAAAAATGACGTACTTTTAGATGCGCTTTATGCACCCGCGTTGCATTTCTGCTTTCTCCCGCAACTGGTCATACGTGGACTTTTTTGCTGATATTTATCTGAACACGATGCAGAAAACTGCATACAAATCGGAGTTGCAGGCAAAATTGTATTTATTCGGGTTGAACTCGTACTAGTTTGCCTGGTCTGATACAAGCAGAATGTGTATATTCTAGTTACGTTAAAAATCACTACAATTCTAATATTGACATAATTATATGTATACTTTGGTATAAATACATACATAGGTAAAGCACGTAAAAAAATTAATTGAACTGGACATTGGATGTAAGAAAATGTATTGGCTACTTAAAAGTTCGACTCAGTTGGCAATGAATTAACTGGTTGAAATGGTTAAAAACAGGGGGATTTTTTAATACTTACCAAATATATTATTAAAAAACCGAAAAAATTTGCTTGACCTTATCTCAGAACTTTTATTCACTTTTAAGGATATTCTATACCTTGCGTAAAACAGCAAAAATATGCACTTCGTACTAACGTGTTTCGGACGCCGTTTTTCAACCTAAAAAGTTGTGGAACATCTTAAATTGTTCTTAAAGGCTATGTGCTTTTGTCTTATATCTCATAATTAAAAGAAATTGACGGCAACTCATTTTAATCAACGGTTCAACTGAGTAAAAATCGATTATTTTGAATGCATTTTTTGGGAGTTTTAAGCAATAATTTTCATATTTTAAGCTAACACGTAAAAATATAAAGCATTTTTTAACACGTTTTTATTAGCTTCACTTGTATGTTTGTATGTTTGTTTGTAAGTAACTCTCCTTTGTACTAAAAGCCAGTGGCTTATTACTGTTAGTATATCTCTCTTACGCAAGTTCGTTCGTTGGCCGAGCGGTCTAAGGCGCGGGTCGTCGCTGACGTCAATCCCCAGACTCACCACCAATCGTGGGTTCTAATCCCGTCCACGGCCAATTTTTTTTTCAATAATTAATCTAACTAAAAATTAAAAAATAAATATAGTTTAAAAAACTAAAAAACACGCTTTTATAATACATCGAACTAAAAAGTGAAAAATAAATATAGTTTAAAAAAACTAAAAAACACGCTTTTAGAGCATATCAAACTAAAAAGTTAAAAATAATTTTTCAAATAAGCTTAAAACAATAATAAACGATAAATACTAGCATTATTGTAAAAAAAGCGTGGGGCGCTTTGTCCATATTTCTCGTACATCGAGCGCCCAACGCTTTTTTTACAATAATGCTAGTATTTATCGTTTATTATTGTTTTAAGCTTATTTGAAAAATTATTTTTAACTTTTTAGTTTGATATGCTCTAAAAGCGTATTTTTTAGTTTTTTTAAACTATATTTATTATAACTTAAAGTAGTTTCTCAGATTATTAATTTATAAATAGAATCCGAAACACGTTATTACGAATTGCATGTTTCAACGATTTTGCGGCTTGAGTCAGGCCTTTTTGTATTAAAATCATACTGTACACTCGGGAGTTTTCTTCAATGTAAAGAAGAGGCTTAAGGGGAACCTCAGAAAGTATATTTACAAAATATTTACCTCTAAGCCAGTCCCTCCACCTTCATCCGCATTTATTATAATGAACACATGCGCCACTTCGTGATAATATAGAAAATTAAACCGATTTAAAAACTGTATATATCTATAAAACGAAAATGCAAATTTGACTACTCATTCGTTTGCTTCGCCCAACACTTTTATTTTCGAAGTATTTTTTTTAGAATTTTATAAAAATAAGTTTTCGAACTCTGAAAATAGTACAGTACTTTATGAAAACAACTTAACTCTAAACCTTACTTAATGCTATATCTTTAACTGATCCGAAAATAAAACTTTCTCTAAAAAATATTACCACTCTAGTAGCTCTGAAAACTGTAATATATTATTGTTGGCAGTGCAATAAGTAATATTTGTTCGATTACTTGTTGGAAATAAAAGTTTGGACTAAATGAACAAAATCTATATATATAAAAGCGAAATACCACTCACTCACTGACTCACTCATCACGATTTCTCAAAAACTACCCAACGGATTGAAATGAAATTTGGTGTGTAGCTTCCTCTAGGGCCATAGACGCTCGCTAAGAAAGGGTTTGAAAAAATTCGAAATTTTAGGGAAGGGGGTTTGGGGGGATAAAAGTTATTAAATCACGATTTCTTCAAAACTACTGAATGGATTGGAATGAAATTTGGTATGTATCTTCCACTAGGCCAAGTGTTCACTAAAAATGGGTTTAAAAAAATTGGAAATGTTAGAGGGGTTTGGGAGGTAAAAATTACTAAATCACGATTTCTCCAAAATTACCGAACAGATTGGAATTAAATTTGGTATGTAGCTTCCTCTAAGGCCATAGATAAAGGGGCCTCACTAAGAAAGGGTATAAAAAATTTCGAAATTTTAGGGGGGGGTTTGGGGGGATCAAAGTTACTAAAATCATAATTTCAGATCTTTTATTTATGATGACAATAGTGCTTTTATTATTTAAGATCTATATATATAAAAGCCAAATACCACTCACTGACTAAACACTTCAAAAGAATACAATTACGTTAAAAAGACTGAAAATACCAACCACCACGGGCAACGCCGTACGGGTCAGCTAGTTAAGTATTAAAAAAATATGTTGTATAAGTACCAACTTATTTGTTTCTTCTAGTTTTATCATCGTACATCCTGTATCATACTTTTAAATGAACGAATACGTTCGCTGGTTTTTTTCGCTACATAAATTATATTTTTTTAAACGGCTTCAAATAATTTTCCAAGGGTCCTTTAAAGGTAATTAATTGTCCAGAGAAATTATTTGCGTTATCATTTTCAGTGTTTAAAGTAATAGAGGTGTTTTTTTAAAAAAAAGTTCACCTTTGCAAACGAGCTATATTGGGTAGAGTGAATAAAAAAGTAAATACTAGATGGTTATCACTTTTAAAAAATTAGGCGAATAAGAAGTTTCTACATGAAGGTAGTAACTACTAAGTAAGTTGGGGAAAACTTTGGTTAATACTAACACTTTATGCACTTAATAACTAACCTGTTGTAGTTACTAGGCCTTACTTGTTTGTACATGAACATTTCTGTTGAAACAGGCATAACTCTTACTTCATCTTACTCACTCAGAATTTGCTGGTCAGTCAATTTGAGCAAGAAAGCTAACATAATTATGTGAAGTCGTGTGATGATGAGAATGTTGTGAGCAGATGAGAACTAGTTATAATCCCGTATATCACTGGGAAAATCTAAAGTTCCTGCTGTAATGTCTTCTCAGAAGAAAGCATAGGACAGTGCCACAGGTACGTAGAAAGGTCACGATCGGATAACTTTTAAAAGCACTGCATAATATGAAAACTAGCGTGAAGAATTAAGCAGATAACACAGCCACTGGTAAACTAATCAAACTGAAGCAATGGGAACTGTAGTTTAAATATCTTGCAGAAAGAGATAAATCCAGTTTTTTTTTAGGTTAAAGGAGGCTTTTCGGTTTGAAAATTAAAAAAACTGAAGTAAAATTAATCAGTAAAAGAATAATGAAGTAGAAGCAATACCAGGACCGAGCAATCTGAGAGTGACGACGAATTCGAACCAGTGATATGCAGTTTTATAATTAACAGGTTTATAGGTTTTATTGCTCACAGTCTGCTACTACAAAATTCATACAAAATTTCCAACCATTTAGCCTAAATCTACCCCTTTCCAAATATTTTACAAAATAACAATTCTTAAACAACTAATAAATAGGTCATAACTACATCTATCATTCTCTCCACAAAATTTACAATAACATTAAATGCATAAGTGTAAATAACATATATTATCTACATATATAAAAGCGAAATACCACTCACTCACTCACTAACTCATCACGATTTCTCAAAAACTAAAGAACGGATTGAAATGAAATTTGGTATGTAGCTTCCTCTAGGGCCATAGGTATTCACCAAGAGAGGGTTTGAAAAATTTTCAAAATTTTAGGGGGGCTTTGGGGGGGTCAAAGTTATTAAAAAAACGATTTCTTCAAAACTACCGAACGGATTGGAATGAAATTTGGTATGTAGCTTCCTCTAGGGCCATAGGTGCTTACTAAGAAAGGGTTTGAAAAAATACGAAATTTTAAGGGGGTTTGGGGGGATCAAAGTTATTAAATCACGATTTCTTCAAAACTACCGAATGGATTGGAATGAAATTTGATATGTGGCTTCCTCTAGGTGCTTCCGCCATAGGTGCTCACTAAGAAAGGGTATGAAAAATTTAGAATTTTTAGGAGGGTTTTGGGGGATCAAAGTTACTTAAATCATAGTTTCAGATCTTTTATTATTATGACAATAGTGCTGTTATTATTATAAGATCTATATATATAAAAGCCAAATACCACTCACTGACTGAACACTTAAAAAGAATACAATTACGTTAAAAAGACTGAAAATGCCAAAATCCACGGGCAACGCCGTACGGGTCAGCTAGTATATAAATCTAACCACACACAAAAATCATAGTACATCATATAATAATAACTTCATAAATAATTTTTTTAAATTTTAATCATTTAAAATAATTTTATAACTAATAAACACTCTATAAACATTTTTATAACAATCAAGCAGTAAAGTAATACTGCTTATTTAGATAAGAAAATAATATAACCATTTGCTGTCTTGAAATAGAGTATCCTATCAAATCTCTCTTTGTCCTACTAAAAATTCGGATGTCAAAAAATATACCCTTTCGCCTCCAACTCTTAATAATTGCTAGAGTTTTGTATCTACTTGCGTTTGCGATAAAAGTTTGTTGTTCGGGCTTGCATGAACATCGTCATGGCTGGTAGTAACTAAAAAGGTAGCATGCGCCAATAAATACTTTAAAATAATTGAGTTCTTACTACCGCCACTACTCTTTATTCACCTGACAGATTCCGGAAAAATGTAGTAAATACTAGGCCTAGTAAGTACTTCTAGTTTTATTCCCCCCCAACTCTAGAACAACTATTAAAACGCCTAGTATTAAGTATTAACTAGTATTTACTCCACCCATTGACCTATGATTTACAACAATGGAGCTGCATATCTGTTACTTACATTAAAAAAATCTAATATATTTAAAATATTTGTTGATGATTATTGTTGATTCCCTATGATATTACTGGAATTAAGGCATCAACAGTGACTATAACAGCCACTTAACAGTGGCTTTTCCTTTGACAGTTGAAAAGATTTCAATTATCAAAGGAAAAGCCATGCGTTATCTGGCTCTCATGCTCTTGTACATAGATACTTTCTCCCATTTTTGAACAACAATAATTCTTCTCCGATTAAAAGAACACGCAAAAACTTTGAACTATTATAGTGTACCATGCTTTTTTACTGTGCATGTTTGTCGATTCCTAATTGTAAAAAGTCCAGTACCTGGGAATTCCAGAGGGCTTAGCTTTACTTTTCTTATACTAATTACTATGTTTTATAACTTAGATTGAGTGACCTACTGGATGAAATCCTTGTAAAAAATGACAGATGCATCGTCTTTAACATTTCAATGTTATTTAAATGGGTAAAAGTTTTAACTTTGATTGACCATTATGTTGGATAGAGTCACATAAAGACCTCCGGTTTGCGCCAATCTTCTTCTTTTATCAAGGCCTTTAAACTGAGGTGTCACTCAGTAGGGGTTCTCATTTAAAATTTTCGACTTACCCCCAAAATACCCCATTTTTGGGGAAGTGGTTGAAATTTACGATACGCCAAAAAAACTCCATTTTTGTTCATGTTAACAATCCTATTTAGTGTTAAGTATAGAGCCTTGTGCTCAATCTATCAGTGTTGCCAAGGCCTTAGACAAGGGGGGGGGCAAACACCCCCCCCCCCCCCCAGAAATCCCAACATTTAGTAGTAAAAATTAATACTAGGTTTAAAAGGTGCAAAATAAATTATAAAATAGACAAAACAACAGAGGATCCATCAACATATTTTACATCATTGTGCATTGCATGCATACTGATATTTAGATTTGCTTGATTAAAGTACAACGTACAATTCATATGAATGCAGTAGGTTACAGCCTTACTCTCTTGTGAGCTTGATCTGATCTATAAGAAAACTATGAAGGTTCAACAAAAATACTTTACTCTAACAAAACCAAAACACGCAATGCTCTGTGTATTGAAAGTTCTCCCAATATGGGGGTAAGCGTGCGAATCACGCAATACATTGTGTATTAAAAATACTCCCAATACTAGGGTTGGCGTGTGAAACACGCAATACATTGTGTATTGAAAATACTCCTAATACGGGGGTTGGCGCGCAATGTACCGTGCGTCATCCGCTTCTCACAGTGTTCAGTGTCAAGCTCACATGTGCGTCCTTAGCAGTGAATGTGTTAAAAGGGTTTACATTCAAATCTCCGGTACTGACCTGACCCCCCCCCCCCCCCTACCGAAAAGTTTTCCTGGCACCGGCCTTGAGTGTGGCATACAATGTTGCGGAGTCACCATTGGGAATTTATCTTGAACAATTGTAATATCTTCTAGAAAAATTGCAAATTAGTCACCAGACTATCGACAGTAAAATAATAATAATAAACAATTTCCCCATATCACAACTTAAATTAAAATTAAAACTACGGATGGATAAATTTAAAAAAAATCTTACAACGGATACGGTGTAGGTAGGCGTACACGAACAATCAAATAGTCCATGTAATATATCGCCTAGTGCCTAGTAGCTGTTGAAAAGTGCAAATTGCAGTCCTTCATAATAACACAACGGGCCGCCATTCATTACCATCGCGAAATTAATTCAAATAGCCTCGCCGTGTGTTATTATTTACTGGGGTAGATTTAGATTGCTTCTTTTTCCACCTTCGATTTAAATTAGATTATATTTTCTTTTTCTATTTCGCCGAAGCTAAGAAATGTTCGCCTGTCAAATTATCCGACTAGTTATACGTTAAACGGCAATAAATAGGACCAATTCGAATTTGAAAATATGCTCCGGTTTTTTCTAAGAGAATATTAAACTATCGTTTATACGTTTAGAAGTAATTTGTAAATCGGTGGGCGTGGCGGAGCCTTAATTTGAGTTTGATGTGTCGCTACGGACGCGTCGGCCTTGGAAATATTTGATTGGTTTGACCATTTTAGGAAGTGTTTTGTTTTAGATGTTCTAACAGGAAACGATAAATTCATAGTTAAGATCCGCGACGCCTATTTTTATTTCTTCTCCTTCGACTCTGGTCTTCAGTTTGAAGACATGCGTTCTCCTTGTTGGACCCATCCTTCAAAAAAGTACAAACTTATTAGACCAGCTTGAACACGATTCTTTTTCAGAAAATCTATATATAAAAAAGCGAAATACTATGAAATACTAAACACTCATAAATAATTTTAGGGGGGTTTGAGGGGATCAAAGTTATTAAAAAACGATTTCTTCAAAACTACCGAAAGGATTGGAATGAAATTTGGTATGTAGCTTGCTCTAGGGCTATAGGTGCTTACTAAGAAAGGGTTTGAAAAATTCAAAATTGTAGGGGATGTTTGGGGAGATCAAAGTTATTAAATCAAGATTTCTTCAAAACTACCAAACGGATTGGAATGAAATTTGGTATGTAGCTTCCTCTAGGGCCATAAGTGTTCACTAAAAAAGGGTTTTAAATTTTTTTTTAATTTTAGGGGGGTTTGTTGTGGTTGGTTAAAATAAGATTATTGTGATCAGTTCAAGCGCTCGCTCGTGTATTAAACGTATGGGTGTTGTAAGACTTTGTAATCTTGGGCGACTCTATCATATAAGGTTACTGTAATTTTATGTACGGTTTGTAAAGTTTACTTTGCCTAAGGTTATTTTGAATAGTAATATTTTTTAAGTTTTGGGGGCTCCACTTCTTACGGATCAAATTTTAGCTTTTCATGTGACGTACTCCAAAGAACTGGGTAGAAATAAGTACAGAAACCTTTTCACAAAATTATTAAATATATTCTGAAATTTCTGAAAATAATTCCTACAATGATTATTTTTCACAAAATAGTTAAATACATGTAAATGTGATACAATTAATTCTTACTCAATTTATATTTTCGAAAGTATCAAGTGAAAGTTTACATTCGTCTAAGGAGGGCGGTGCTAGTAATTTAATTTCCCGCTCTCCTAAATTTTAAATTTATTTGTCTTAATTTTAATGATTGAATCTTAAATTTCGTCTAATTACTAGTACATAATAAAATCTGATATTACAAAATGTATAGATATTTGAATGAAATTAAGTTGCTTGGTTGACTGATTTCGATTACTTATGAGGTGTTTTAAACCCTCTTTTCAGTTAATCCTAATATACCAGTCCCAATAAAATTATTTATAATGAATGATTATTTATTTATTTTTGATTTATTTTAATGTTACTTCTGATATAATACTCTGGATATGATTTCGTTTGTTATTTAATTTTAACCCTCGAGATAGATCTGTCTTTACAATGAAATGAAATATTAATGCTACTTACATAATTTTTGTTCCCACTCTCACACACTTTGCACTTTTATTTGATTTTTATAAACTCCCTTATTGACTTTTATTAATTTTATGTTACACTTCACTACTGCACTTTATTCCTTGGTTTTGATGGTTCCTGGATCCATTTTATGTATCTAACTTGATTGAAAACTTTGTTTAATGATTTTATATTTTAGTTTGAAAATGTATCTCTTGTTACTGATAATGAAGTTACTTTATTAAATGATTAATGTAAAAATAAAACTGATGCATCTCGAAAGGTTTGGTCTAGGTGTTGATTGATTGAATTTTAGTTGATGACAGACCTCGTGTTCTCTCCAAAATTTCCCCACCATACAGTTTCACGATTTGGATTTTCCTTTGATTGGTATATTTGAATTTTATATTGTTCTGATTGGCTTTCCAGTTTTACAGATTTGGCAGTATTTATTGCGTGTCTGCACTCGTTGATTCACACAGAATAACGCAAAGCAGTGTATTTGTGTCTTAAGTAATTTAAGCTGGTACATCCGTTGTAACTTCCTGTTGAAATACAAAGCCTGTTTTTGTAGATTCATTTATTATGAATTTATTTAAATTTTATTTTATAATATATTATTATAATTATTTTGTTATCGCTGATGTTAAAGACATTGGGTATTGGTGTTTCAAGTATTGGTGTTTACTTATCAATACTTACAGTGTTTAATGTTAATGCAATTTATTTTATATGGGTAGCTATCCCATTTTAATTAGTACTTACTTTAAAGGGTAGTAAACCCATTTCATTACTTTGACTTAAGTTATCGAATTGCAAATGGTTGTTTATATCACTTAGGAATAATATTAAACAAATTTAACTTTATAGATTTTAGGAAGTTAGTGCAATTTATTTTTACTGTGTAGGGGTAGCTACCCTATTTTAATCACTTTGATTGTAGTAACCATATTATTCTCTAAACAATCTTGGTACTAATAAGCGTAAATTGTGAAATTTTAGTGAAATTAGTTGAGTAGTTTTTGAGAATTTAGAAAAAGTAAACGTATAAATGATTATTTCATTTTAAGGGTAGCTATCCCATTCATTACTTTGACGTAAACAATTGAATTGCAAGTGTTTTTTTTTTTACAAAAAAATATTACAAAATTTTAGACTTTTAGCTTATAGAACTTTAGTTTATTTAATATTTGTTCTATAATGGTAAAACCCCCATTAAACCCTTAGACTGTAGTAATGGTCGTATTTAAACACTCCTGTCATTAATATGGATAAACTGTGAAATGTTTAGGGAAATTAGTTGAGTAAATTTTGAGTACGGTACATAGAAAAAGTAAGTGTATGAAATATTATTTAATTTTAATGGTAGTTATCACATTTCAATGTTATTTTTGGGAGAATTGATTTTTCTTAAACTAAATTGAGTTATATTTTATGTTCTTTATATTATTATTAATGTTCCACAACTAAAACACCAATAAACATCCCAACTTCAGTGTCATTACGTTAAAGTAAATCTACTTAACAAAGAGCTTCAAAATAATATTGCATTACATGTTTATGGCACATATTTAGTTTAATGTGCGACGATATCTTTGGAGAGATTAAGACCTGAAGATGGAGTTCCGGCTCCGAAACATGTCGCCTTAAAAGATACGACAATAAGTCATGTGTACCGTATTAAGATAATATTATTATTAATTATAATATTGCAGTAAAAGTTTATGCTGAGGATAATAAAATCAATAAAATCGATTTAGACAATTGTGATATCAGCTGTTTTATAAGCGCACGCTGCTCTTGCCATGGACCACTACTGTGCAAGGGATCTATATGGACCACTAACTAATTTAATTTTTAAGATGTCGACTCCAAACTAAAAATATCCATCAAAGCATTTCGATGGGAAATTTTTCTATCTACATGTTTTACTTTTACGTTGTTTTATATAGCAACACTAATCAATGTGGTTTATTTTATTTAAAAAAAATGTATACTCCCAGTGTTGGGGATTTAAAAAATTATGGACCAAAACGTACCGCTTGGAAAAAATGTTGACTGTATTTTTGTAGAATTTTGAGTCTAATTTTGCTGGGTTATGATGTACTATCTTTTGAACAAAAATAAATAGTTAAGCTTTATGGACACAGTGTACCATTTTGTGTCAACTGAAGCTGTAGTATATAAACGTTCTAATAATTTATGGTTTTAGTATGTATCTCTAACTTTTGCTTCTACAGTCTGGTGGCCCGCTACCAGGAAGGAATGGGCAAAAAGAGAACTTAACAAAGTACAGCGGATGACCTACCTTAAAATCACGGGGGAAATGAGAACTACCCCCACAGCGGCCATGGAAATCTTGTTGCCTCTCCCACGTCTGAACCTCCTGGTCCAGGGGGAGGCTAGTAATGCCACAATGAGAGACTGAACACAGTAGGGAGTTGGTCAACATCTCTTAAAAGAAATGGACACGGTGAGTGCCGGAACAAAATACTGGAGTGGGATCCTATGCTACGAGCCGGACGGGTCAAAAACAGACAAAAGACGGAATGTACATGCATAAAAGACCGTACACAAAGAAAAGATACTCAGTGTCGCTTGAGCTCTACTCTACGGTCTTCCAAACGGAGGTATACGCAATACTTGCATGCGTAAAACGAATACTGGACTCAGAAAGCATGAGTACAGATGTTACGATATGTTCTGATACTCAGGCGGCCATAAAGGCCATTATAGCTTCAAGAAAAACACCGAAGTTGGTCTGCGATTGCCAGTTACTGCTGGATCAGCTGTCGGACAGTAGGCAAGTAAGACTTGTTAGGGTCCCTGAAGATGAAGAAGTAGAAGGGAATGAAAAAGCAGATAAAATGTCTAAACGAGGAGATGAAAATCCACCGATGGGTCCAGAACTAATGATAATAATATCAAGAGGTTATGGGAAAGAAAGTGGAAGAAAATATGTTCAATCAGAACACTTGCACAGATGGAGAGAGACGGTAAGAGGTCATCGACGGGCACACGATTTCATTGATTGGATGGACATCTAAGCAGAACACTGCTGGGTCTTGTCAGGCCGGAAGTGAGGTTGTTGGTCGGTCTACCGACGGGACACAATTTTCTAAAGAGGCACCTCCACCTGATGGGGCTGGAGAACAACCCATTATGCCGAAGGTGTGGAGAGAAGGAGGAAACTTCATTGCATGTTTTATGCGAATGTGATGCCCTCGCATCAATGATGCAGAAATATCTGGGACAAAGATACCCTGACACCACTTATATACGAGAGGAAGGCCCCCATAGACTCCTTCGTTTCGCGAAAAGAGGATGTTTGCTGCCTGGACATGGGCACAGAAGACGTCATGGTTTAGGTGCAGTGGGTTCTGTGGCAGGTCACATAACCCCCTAATAATAATATATGAAAACTAATCGTATGTAAAGGATCACAGAAGTTGTATGAAAAGAAACTTCCTATCATAAATGTCCTGTTGTTATATCCAGCAGCCCATCTCACTCCAGAAACATTGCTCAACACATCAATTAAAATTAAATTTGAAGATTAGTCTATTTAAATCTTTAAAAAAAAAAGAACAACAAAAAATATATAAATTAATTTTGTACGCCTATTTTTTCAACGTATTATAATATAAGAAAAAATTATTCTCTTTAATCACGAAAAATTTCAGCAAATGTTATGTAATACTAGTAAGCTCCCGTGAAAGAACACAAGCTGATTAATTAGATACACATCAGAAATACGTCATTTAAAAATAAACTATTAAAAAACACCATTAAGAAATAGGGCCTACTTGTCTAGGCCTACATAACTCTGCTGACGGGGATTTTTAACGTGGTAAATGTGTACAATAATAAAGATTATAAAACTGTAGACCTATTTGTTAAACATTTTTATTTACGTAGTCTACGTTATTATATATTTAAAGAAAGGTAAAAATACTATCTTTTAATTGCTTTTTATTTCATATTGATAGAGCAAATTATTTAGAAGTTATTAATATTATTGTAGTGAAGAAATTAATAATTGAAAATGTTTATATGTTATACGAAGATGTACGAATGTTTCGGAAATTAAAC
>JAGFPH010011633.1:12498-33659 GCA_018207615.1 Philaenus spumarius | reverse complement strand
TATTTTTCAGATGCAAATGTGGTTATCACTTTACTAAAATCAACAATTCTTGCTGTCGTAAATTTTATAGATATTGTTGCCAAACAACTCAGACGTTTTTGCGACATTATGTTGTGAAGATAATTTTTAGCTTAGAAAAAGACCTTTTCTGAATTTGCAGAAGTCACTGGCAATGTTATGAAGGTTGGGCTAAACCTGCATTTACAATATCAGGAAAACTGGTGGTTCTATTTACCTAGTTTTAACCCCCTCTAAAAATAACATATTTTTGTTACACCTGAGCACTCATTACAGTGATAAATAAACTTTATGCAAGACTCCACCCACAAGTGTGTAGCCTCCAGTCGGGTTAATTACGCTGTGCTGAAAGCCTCACACTCACAGCCAGGCTCGTGCGTAAACCTTAATTGCCAAGAACTGTTGGTCCTACTAACTGTGTTTCTTGTCACAACAGCCAGTCTGGAGTATGAGCCTACGATTCGTTCTAAAAATCTAACGCTTGATTCCTAATGGTAAATTTAAAATGCATCATAATGTAGGCTACTATTTCAACAAATTTCCGCCCCCCGAGGCCAAGCGCCCTCGAGCGGCTGCTCCACTCGCTCCATGATCGCTACGCACTGGCGTTGATGCAATTTTTTTATGGACGGAAATGCAAGATTTTCATCAGAATCCTGATCGTTAAATATTTCTCAAATCGTAAAATGGTTACAATAATATACTGACATAGAACATTCAATACAGGAGTACATATAACCTTGAGAGTATGTACGGTAACCTGCCTGACTTTCATAATCCTATTTACTGCAGAAATATTCATTAAGGCAACTTCAGATTTTTATTTTCTATTTGATTTGAATGAATCTCAAAAGTTAAGATTGAATGTTTATTCCTAAGGGCGGAGACGATATTTGCGGCGCAAGTCAAGTCATTTCGTTTTACGACATAATTGCATGTTTTTTAACACGTTCACTGCTAGGCAAATTTTGTATTTCCTATGCTAGGAGCTGACCTTTTATTTTTTATATTTATAGCCTAAATGAGTAGAAATTACTTTATTTTTTAACCTTTCTACGTAATAATCACTAATATTTTAAAGCGGACGCACTGTGCATCCATAGCACATAGGCTTAAAATTGGCGCAATGCTCTGTGTATTGAAAATTCTGCAATATAGGGGTTGGTGTGCGAAGCATGCAATGCATTGTGTATTGAAAATTCTCCCAATATGCGGGTTGACATGCGAAGCATGCAATGCTCTGTGTATTGAAAATTCTAACAATATGGCGGTTGGCGTGCGAAGCACGCAATAATGCACTGTGCATCGGCCGCTCCTCATAGTGTTCATTGTCAAGCTCACATGTGCGTCCTTAGCAGTGAACGTGTTAAGAGATCCTCCTACACCATCCACAGGCCCCTTTCTATGACCTGATTCGGAAAAATTCCAGGATATTCATTTGACCTTTTTAAAATAAATTGGGTCGATTTGTTTAAATAACCAAAGGTTTACTCGGTTTCGGAATTGTGATGACGGACTGTCCAAGAAAAAATTTATTGTTGTCGTGTTAGGATAGTTGAACTTGAAATTTCATATGGCCCATACTATGGCATGGGCCTGATGGTCGAAGTTGTCACTAAAACTACAAAAACATTTGGTTTGCAGTTTACCTTTCTTTTCCGTATACCATAGAAAGTGCCTGCGTTGAGAGATACTTGTCATTTGGATGCACCAAAATGAATTGATTGTATCTCTTGTGAATAATTGTCAAATAATTCTCAGAAAAATCAATTTGAAACATCATTTCCCATTCTTTCAAGTTTTCTTTTTAATTTCTCACTATACTATAGTATAGAGAAAGTATAATGATCGCAAAAAAAATCGATGTTGAGATTTTTGAGGAAATATCCGTTTTGGGATCCCCTGAGCCCAAAAAAAGTGGTTTTTACAAAATGTCTGTATGTATACAAAGCTAGAGAGAAAACTGTTCAATCGATTTTGAACAAATTTGCACCAAACATGTCAATTAAGTTGTATAGATGCATGAAAAAATGTTTTGAACAATTTTGAAAAACAACCCCCTTTTTGGTTAAAAACGCCAAAAAAATCTGTTATTTTTTTATCAAAAATACGGCTCTAACGATTTTGACAAAATTTGGCTTATTTGTAGCCCTTAATGTACCCTACCATATGCAAAAAACTGCATGTTTTTAAAAATTCTCATTTAGCTAATAATAATAAAAATTAACATAACAGACAACACTTAAAATTGTTCTTTTTACTTTTTCCCCCTATACCATAGTATATGGAGAAAGTATTGTATTCGTCAAAATTTTTGAGTTTGAGTTTTTGGTGGAAATATCCGTTTTGGGTCCCCCTGAACCTAAAAAAGTGGTTTTCAGAGTGATGTCTGTGTGTGTGTCTGTGTGGATGTTATCAGACCTAGAGCCTAAACCAGTCGTCCGATTTTGATGAAATTTGGTATGGAGGTACTAATCCACGGTATCTCCAGGCGTTTTTTTCCTTTTTGTGAATTTTTTATTTTTAAGGGTAATTTTCCCATAAAAACTCTTAAAATAACGGAAAAATCAACTTTTCTCAAAAATGGCTCTAACGATTTTGATTAAAATTTTATAGTTTATTAGGGACCTAAAGTACTATGAAAATTTTAATCAAAATCGTTCAAGCCGTTTTTGAGAAAAGTCGGTTTTTCCGTTATTTTATGGATTTTTATGGGAAAATTACTCTTAAAAATAAAAAATTAAGTTCCTATAATGAGGGAGAAAGTATGTGTCAGTTTCCTGATACCGTTTATTTAATATTGCCTTTTTTAACAAAATCGTTTTTCCCTGGACTCATTTTACTAACAGTGTCGTCGTCTTGAAAAAACCCAAGTAGGAGAGTTCTTAAATTGTAACTTACACTTTTTCTTTGATTTCGTTTGTATTTAAATATCTCAGACTTAGAGCATTATTTAATTTATAAGGAACTATGTTCTTAAAATATTTCTGGACCCTCTAGCCTACTTTAAAAAAATTTGGTTTCATACAGCTTTGCATAATGTTGTTCTTTTGTTTCTAACCCTGCATGCTTGAACTGGCTTAGCATTTGTTTTCACAAGGTCAGTCTTAAAAATAGTTGCTTTTTTATTTTAGGAGAAACCTTTTCTTCACCTGCTATGATTTTTAATTGTCTTTATGGTGAAGGAGATTATATAAGTTTTGTTTTTTTGCTGATAAAGGTTTTTCCGAAGACTTTCCTTTCTAAATCTATTTTATGTTTTTGCTTGTTCAACATCCTATAAGCTTTTGCTAGATCCTTTCTCACTTGCTTTCTTCCAAGATTCTTTTGTTGTGATTCATTCTTAGATAAATCATTTAAATCAACTGTTATTTCAACGACTGGTGAAGGAGATTGTGTATTAATAACTGGTTCATTTTCAGCTTTTTGTTTTGCTTGGCAATTTTGTTTACTTTTTCTTTGTTCTCTTATTGATGTTGAAACAGCATATAATTTTATTTTGTTTGCATTCTTCAGCCTGTTGTAGTATTTCTCTATCTTTAGCCCTTTTTATTTCTAGTTGTTCTTCAGTTAATTTTTCTCTACGTTTTCTTTGCCTTCTGTCACTTATATTTCTCTTTGTCTGAATTGTTTACCCACTTTCATGCATGCTCCTTTTAATGTCTTAAGATTTGCTAATTTGCTGATGATATTTTCCAGTCAAAAATCAGCCAACATGTCATTTATACAGAGTGGAACAAAGTTAGTGTTACACTTTTTTTGTGGATAAAGCAGACACTAAATGTAGTAAAACTGTTCATTAAAAAATTTCCTATTCGACAAATTATGGACAACAAAGGTATTTTTTTATATTTTTCGAAATTTTTTACTTTTATCAAAAACCCCGAATTTTCTCAGCAAATAAGAACTCGCATTGATATTGTAATTACATATTCAAATTCCCCATAAAACTTTCAATGAAAATAACTACATTATTGATAATTTTGTCTTAATTATTTGTTTGAAATAACGGTTGAAATTTAAAAAAAGTAATTTTTATGAAATTATTAATTTTTTTAAACACTCATAAAAGTTTATCGATTTTATTTGAGAACATGGCAAATAATGTTAAAAACTTTGCCACCTAGATCGAGTGAATGAAAGCTCAGAAATAAGCAGTAGGCAAGTTGCTAACGAAATGGGCACGTCTCACACTAATGTTTTGAGAAATAATAATTACCATTCCTATCATTTTACTAAATTTCAAGGGTTAGAGCCAAGAAATGATGCCAGGAGAATTGAATTTTGCCGCTGGGTGCTGAAGAGTGACATTATACAATATAATTTTTTCAACGAGGCTCTTTTTAAAAGGCAAGGCGTGTTTAATACTCACAATATGCATCTTTGGGCAACAGAGAATCCAAAAGCAGCCAGTGAAACTTCATTTCACAATCCATGTTTGGGCAGGAGTGATTGGGGATCAATTTGTACGACCCCACATCTTTGAAGGGAATTTGAATAGTCCAATGTATTTGAATTTCCTTCAAAATGTACTGCCCCAGCATTCTTGAGGAAGTTGAAGAATCCCGAGGAGGGGGAATCATCTTTCAAACAGATGGGCCCCTCTTCACTTTTCCCTTGATGTGCGTTGTTGGGTGCAACCTATACAACGTGGATAGGTCGCGGTGGTGTTGTAGCCTGTCCCGCAAGTTCACCCAACTTCAAAAACACCATGGGATTTTTTCGTTTGGGGCTAAATGAAAAGCTTGGTGTTTGCATATCCAGTGAGGACTGAGCAGGAACTATTGAACCGCATTATGGACGCATCAGTTAAAGTTAGAGAAAATCTTTCTTTCAAAGTCACAGAAAAGGCCATGAGAAAAAGAGCGCATTGCTGCATCAGACAAAATGGAGGGCACTTTGAAAACAAACTTGAGTAACTGGTGTCAAGCACTAAAAATGATAATTACTGTCATTTTGCGAAGTTTGTAAATACGCTCATTTTTACTTTGATAAAGATTATTTTATTTGTAATTTGTGTTTTATTTATTATTTATTCTGGTCACGATTATGTTATTACAATCAATTATGCGGTTCTTAATGAACGTAATATGTCCGATTACCTGACATAAGCTTGGTATTCAATAATGCTCTTATTAAAATTCTTACTATTCTTCTGTTAATCACTATTATTTCAACTAAATTATATCTAAACCCCAAAGTGTAGCACATTTTTTAAAAGCTACTTAAATGGCAAACTTTTTAACAATATTTGCCATGTTCCCAAATAAAATAGTTTGAGTGTTTAAAAAATAATAATTTCATAAAAATTTTGTTTAACTTTTATCATTTCAAACAAATAATTAAGTCAAATTATTAATAACTAGGGGAGACCCCTGCGTGCTTCGCACGCCAACCCCCAATGAAACCTTCTAAAAACGTACGTTATGTTTTATTTATAATAAAGTTGTAGTATTAATAATAACCTCAAAACTAAGATGGTAAATAATGTTAAATGTTCAAACCAAATTATTTCTTCTAATTTATAACAGCAGTTAATAATAATTAAAAGAACCAGTAAAGCTCAGGTCTACACTTTAAAACCCTAACCTAAAAGCAAGAAATACAAAAATAATTGCTTTAAATTTTGAAATCAGCTGTTAATGGAAATATTGAAGCAAACATTTATATTATCTGTTATTTTATTCAATTGGTTGCTATGGTAATAAATGTAAATACATGTGTTGGTTTATCATTACAGGCCTAACCTAAGATTTTTTCCGACTAAATTTACAAATATTAAAATAAAAAAAGGTTTTTACCGAAATGAATTATAGCCTATGTTACTCAGGGATAGTGTAGCTTTTTATTAGTAATACTATTTTTTCAATCGGTTCAGTATCGCCAGTGATTACCCCATACATACAAACAAACATACAAACAAACAAACAAACAAACAAACTTTACCTCTTTATAATATTAGTATAGATATAGATGTAGTTAATTTTATTGAAAATTTATGAAGAATTCGAATATGTAATTAAAATATAAATGTTAGTTCTTATATGCTGAGGGGTTTTTTGACAAAAGTCTCAAATTAATTTTTTTTTTTTTTAAATACCTCTGTTGCTCATAATTTTTTGAGTAGGAAATTTTTAAATAAACAGTTTTACTACATTTAGAGTCTACTTTATCCACATAAAAAGTTTAACACTAACTTTGTTCCACCCTGTATAAAATAGCAAATATAATGCAGTCCAAGATATAATAAAATAAAGATAAGTGTCCAACTGGTCATGTATCAATTATGGGTCTGTTCCAGTAAACGAGAAAGCAACCGGAAACGCAAGCGCTTCTCTCTATAATCTGTGTCTAAACAGTGCAATTTCTTGCAGCTGAGCGCTTTGATATTGTCTCATTTCAAACCATTTTATAAGTCCATCTTTTGTAATTGAGTGCTGGAAAAAAAACTGAATATTCTTTAAAAAATTTCGGATCCGGCTTGCAAATTACTTTTCATTATTAATTTTTTACTGAGATAGGAAAAAAATTCAAACTTTCTACTTACAAAATGTCAATTACATAACAAAAGAAAAGCATTTTTTTTAAATCTAAAATGCAAAACGGATGCGTATTGTAATTGTGCTTAAAATGAGACCTTGCAAACAATTTTATGATAAAAAATAAACGAAATAAATGGTTTGAAATTTAACATTACCCTTATGGGATAAAAATCCAAGATGGCCGCCACTACAGCAGACCCTTAAGTAAACTTCATTCATTTATTTATTTAAGAGAAGCTTTGAACACTAGTTTGTAAACAGTTTGTTATTGTTCTTTTCATAAAAGTAATTTACTTGTTCGAGTGTGATTTATTTTTGTTTAACCTGTTAAAAGTAGTTGAAATAATGAATCATATATATCAGATGTCACTGAATTATTCCATGCAATCACATTACCGAAAAAAAGAGCCCATTCAGTAACGACAAGTCATATGTACATTTCAACCTTAATATTTCATTCAACCACAACCCATCCAAGTAATAGCCCGCAATTCAAGGTTATGATAACGAGATTCTTGAGCGTCTTCGAATCTCATTAAAGTTTTAACAAAATAAATATTAGTTTGGTTAAATAAAACATGACCGAGTGGACACATAATTAATGTACTGTGTGTATTTCTTACCTGAGTAGCAGAAAATATATTCAAATATCATTTATAAACACTGTGAAATAACTTTTCCACTGTCTATGACAAAGACTTTATCCAACAAAAGATATATACGGTGACAACTAGAACTAATATTTTTTGCTTTCTTAGGTTAACTGACAAACACAGATGGTAGTCAAGGCAAGGGACACTCGACAACTCATAAAAAAAGTTATCTAAACATTTAAAAAAAAAAGTAAACATTTTTAAAAAGTTAAACATTTTATGTATTGTTAAGATAGAGGGTAGGTTTAAGAAATAAATATAGATAAATATAATTCAAATAAAGTTTAGAATAGTATAGCATTTACTAGCCCAAGACGAAGGCACAGAAAATGGAGCATCATTGTGTAATAGTGCAAAATGTTATGAAATAGGTGACTCGAACAAGACACATTACAAAGATACAATTAGATAATCTGACAAACTATAAAAGGGCCATACTGACCTAGATCTAGGACCAGTATTTTTGTGTGCCGGGCGGAGACTCTGTGGGACAGAGTTAGTTTTCCTGTGAAGCGGAGAAAACGCTGCTGGTTGGAAAGCGACCATTTTGGCTACGAGAATTCTAGTTAGAGAGAGCTTTGGTAAATAGGTAGGTGAACAGATTGTCACATATCCATCATAAAAGTGTTTATGTTTCTTTTTATTTAAATTAAAGTAGAAGCTCATTCGAGCCAGCATTACATGAACATAGCTATTTCTTTGGGTGTTTCGCCTTGGGGTAGCATTGCTAAATTGATTAGTAATAAAGTTGATTAGTGTTAAAAGAATCAGTTATTCATTGTAGTTTTGTTTGTAGATAGTGTAAAAAGAATAGTCTACCACTGAACCACTAGATAGTAAAATATAGTAAATTGTAAAACGTACAGACTGGTTTATTTCTATGATTATACTCCTTGAACCTTAGTGATCCGTAACTTTGATCCCTCGGCAGTTGGAGTTATATTTCCACCTCTAACAGTATATATTGTTAGGTTTGGGTAGAAGCTATATTTTTTAGTTGCATTTCGTTTATTTAAAAAAGTGTTCTTTGGTTTTAATTTTGTGGTTTTACTTTCCGGACGCATGACTGAGCGGACAATTGCCTTATCAAATCGTATTTTTAAAATTGTAAAAAATATTGTTAGTTAAATAAATGGGATATTTAGGTAGACAAAATTAAGTTATCCCTGGTTGTGAGAATATCCGATTTACCATTTGAGTAAAAAGGGTAGGTAGAAATAACACTTCACAAATTATGTAAATAACAAAACAAAGTATATTTAAGTGTTCCGTTTCATACGTACTACATTATTTACAATTTGACTTTCACTTGGACTAGGCTGTCGCTTCTCTTCATCGTTCAATTTGATGAGCCAGTTTCAGTTTAGCCCTGGAAATAAACAGGATTATACATTAACATAATAATAATTCAATTAGTTCTTTGTTTGGGGTAAACAGAACCTAACCCAAACTGTCAGTCAGTGTGTCATGTTTACAACATTTGATACAAACTGAAGGAGTGTGCCAAGGGTTCTGTGATATCAGCTGGGTCACGCCAGGGCTCTATAACAAAGGCTATACCATTTTGATCATTTACGGTGACCCAGTATCGATCGCCTATGATGTCACCACGCTGACACACACCAGCTGGTAATATTTCAGTAATATGCGCGCTGTCGTTAACTCGCTGTTGTAACTCGACAGAAAAGCTTCAGTAAAATAAAACTTAGATATTCTTAATCTACATAAAGTACGGATTCTAACAGTATAAAAAACTTTTATTTTAACAGGTATTTCGAATTTTAATAATTGAAAATAATTGAGAATTATCACTGACTGACATGGAAAAGTTACTAAGCGAGGAAATTTTTTATTTTTGGGTTATAAACAAACTTCCAGCGGGAAAGTTGTAGCCAATGAATTGATCTAAACTTTTCAATTCACCGATTTGTGATAAAATGATTACATCATTATGAAATCGTTTTTAAATGAGCGCGAGGTGGTGCCGCGCCGCCACTCCCGAAGTACAGTTATTTGATACGGGAATATTTACATCCTTATCAATTGCGTTTATGTACACATTGTTATTTTAAGGTAATATAGTAAATCACTTGTCCCCAGGTAATTATGCAAGCCAGAAAAAAAGTAAGCATTTTATTTTAACATAAACTAATTAAAATTTTATGTTATTGAAGTGGACACAAAAAGTAAAGTTGGAGGTTAACGTTTAAAAAATAATATCATTATTACGTACATTCAAAGAACAATTTTCTCAGAAAATTAGACACCAATGAACAAATTAAATAAAATACAGTGTAATTTTTTGTTATTTATAAAGTAATTCTTTTTATTAAATATGAAACTAATTTTTTACGTAATTACGATTTTCCTTTTCTATTATTGATCTCTAATTTTATTTTATTATTTATTTTTTTTCCCTGCTTACACACTTCCTCAGTAAGAGATATTTAATTAAATTACAAGTAAAAAAACATAGTCTTTTTTTTCCTCTTCCACACTTCCTCAGCAAGGGATATTTAATTAAATTACAAGTGAAAAACATAGTGTTAATTCAATAATTGCAGTAAAAACCTTACAAGTGAGATAACATCGACCAATATTGGTAGATATCAGGGTAGCTCAAATGGTAGAGCATCAGGACGGAAACCTGAAGGTCCCGGGTTCAACTCCCGGTCTTGGTCTATGTTTTTTCACTTGTTATTTTATTTCTTTGAATGTACGTAATAATGATATTTTTTAAACGTTAACCTCCAACTTAAATTTTGGTGTCCACTTCAATAATATCAAATTTTAATTATAAATTATAATTAGTTTATGTTTATAGGAAGTTTTTTTATAACCTAAAAATAAAAAAAATCCTCTGTGGTAATTCTCAAATATTTTCAATTATTAAAATTCAAAATACCTGTTAAAATAAAAGTGTTTTATACTGTTAGAATCCGTACTTTATGTAGATTAAGAATATGTAAGATTTACTTTACTGAAGCTTTTCCGTCGAGTTACAACAGCGAGTAAACAACAGCACGCTTAATGAGTCCACTGCTCTAGTCTTGCAGTTATCAGCACAGTGACGTCTGAGTGAAACTGGCGGCACAGTGCCGAGATCAAAGAAACGGTTTAGACCTTGTTATAGAGCCCTGGGTCACGCAGGATCGGATCATCTACCTATTTGTATAAGTTCTAAAGTTGGTAGACCTGCGGAGGACCAGAGGGGATTGGATAGTATACTGCCATTATTGCCGAGAATAAAATGGACGAATTCAGATAACGTCTTGTTCTGTAAAAACATAGATAGGCAACTTTCAACTTTTGAGATCTTGAATGATAACCAGATAAATATCAATAGAATGATTAGTTGCAACAAACAAGCAGCTCACTTTAAACAGAGCAAAAACAACAATAATACGGTAAACAAAAAACAACAATGGTTTGATTTCGAATGCCTGTCATCAAGGCAGCAAACCTTTAAACTCTTAAAGCTGTTCCGCAAAACAAATTCAACAATGGTTAAAGTCGCACATTTAAAGGCAAATAAAAACTTTAAATCGTTATGCAGTACTAAACATAAACTTTATTATAAATATGTTGTATATAGTTTGGGGCAAGTTAAAGATGTCAAACAATTTTGGAATGCTATGAAAAGTTTAAAAAATACAAAAAGTAAATTATCTGGAAATATTAGCTGTTTTGAATGGGCGGAGTATTTTTTAAATCCTAATTTTGTACCCAGGGATATTTCTTATACTGAACCGTATACTTTGGACAACTATCTTGACAAGCAATTTGACCAGCAAGAATTGCAAACGGTTTTAGTAAAATTGAAAGATGGGAAGGCTCCAGGCTTCGACCGAGTACCGTATGAATTTTTTTTAAGTGGCCCACATGTACTAATTTCAAAACTGTTGTCTATTTTCAATGAAATATATAAAGAGGTATTCATTCCAGAAAGTTTTAAAAAATCTATGATTTTTCCGTTGCAAAAAAAGATGATGTTAATTGTGTGCAAAATTACAGAGGTCGGTCATTTATAGATTGTATAGCAAAAATATTTACTAGTTTATTGCACAATCCATTAAACAATTGGGTACATAGTCAACAGTTAATTAGTGAATTTCAAGCCGGATTTATAAAGGGTTATTCCACCTTAGATAATATTTTCAACTTAACCATTATGATTCAGTTGCAACTGTCAAAGAAGCAGGGGAAACTGTTGATTTTTCCGATGCTTTTGATACTATTGACAGAAAGGCGCTGTATTTTAAACTATAGTATTTGGGTGTTTTTTCTTATATGGTGAATATTATAAAAGAGCTTTACAAAGGTACAGCATCGGGGGTGTGGTGTAATGAGGGCCTAACAAACTGTTTTGAAATCAATATGGGTTTAAGACAAGGCTGTATTTTAAGTCCATTGCTATTCTCCTTATTTGTGAACGATTTGGCTGATAGTTTAGGTGGAGGATGTGATTTTTAAGGCTTTAAGGTCAGTGTCTTATTGTATGCAGATGATATTGTTATTCTGTCCCCTACTCCTATTATTTTGCAGAGTATGATAACTAACCTCGAATATTATTGCAATAAGTGGAATCTCAGTGTTAATTTAAATAAACCTAAAATAATGGTTTTTAGGAAAGGAGGTCGATTGTGTAAAAACAAGGTGTGGTGGAATAAAGGGTAGACGTTGTCAATAAATATAAATACTTGAGAGTTACACTCACTCCATCACTGTCGTGGGAAACTCAATTTAAGGACAAATCTATAGCTGCAAAATGTGCTATAAACGCGGGATGGCACAACCTTTTAGGGAACGACAAGGTCCCACTTAGTGCTAAGTATACATGTTTTAATTCTATTGTACAGGCGATTTTATGCTACAGTTCCCAGGTCTGGGGCTACAAGGAAGATGAATTGGAAGGAGTGCTTAGATTATTTATAAAAAAGAATATTTAATTTGCCAAATAACACACCAAATTATGTCTTATTTGTAGAAACAGGGTTTGAAAAGGTTAATTTGTTTACATTAAGAAGTCGCCTGGATTTTCTTTTAAGGGTTTTACTTTTACCAACGAATAGATTGACAAACATTCTTGCTAAACAAATAATAAAAAGGGGTATTTACTGGTGCCAGTAGTGGAAAGTGTTAGAATATAAATACGGGATTGATGTGGATATGAGCAATATTGATAGGTTACGCGAAAAGATGCTCAGCGTTATTGAAGCGGTCAAAGTTACTTGGAAGGGAGAATGTTTACAGAGGGCAAAAAATGTGACATATCACAAACAGTACTTGGACCTTGACCTTCAACTCGGCAGTAGACATTGTTTATCTGATAAGTACGGTATCCAAACAATACGTTGGATCATCAAAGCAAGGGCAGAACTTGTTGATTTAAACGATAAACCGTGGTGTATCGACAAAATTTGGTTATGCTCCTTTTGCAACTTAAATGAAAACAAAACAGTTTACCATTTTATTGCTCGCTGTCCTATCCTAGCCGATATAGTGCTTTTTCAAAAGCAGTTTAAATCGGGAGGAATCTAAACTTTTATTGAACAGGAGAGATTGGTGGAGGTTAGGTAAATTCATGAAGATTGCATGGAACTTTAGGTGGCAATTAATAAATGAATTTAATTTTTAATTGAAATCGAAAATAAAAACGTGGTTAAGGGGGAGGAGGGGGTGTTTCGTAATTTTGATATCTTGATTTTTGGAAAAAAAGGATTACTGTAAATCTATTTATATGACTAATTTTAATTATATAACTGGTACTAAATTTATCAATTCTAATGTACGGTATATTGAATATTTTGTGTGCGAGCGCGAGTGTCTGATTACATATGTACGTGTGCTTTGATGGGTGTATGGATTTAAAATAAGTAAATGTAAGTGGAACAGAGTAAGTCCTAAAATAAGTGACTTAGCCAATCTGACGGTCAAATGACCATGCTGTACAGTGCTATGTAAATAACAATTTTTTATTTTTATTTCCTATAGTTGATTATGTATGTATTTTTTATTTCTATTGCAGTATGTATAGATTACAATCATGTCAAAATAAAGTACTTTTTCTATTCTATATTCTATAAAGGCAAACTCCCTGCCAAATTTTATTGATTTCTGAGATTGTCAGGTTCAAAATGTATTAAAACTGTGTTGATTTGACATGGAATGACCTAAGTGTAACAAAAGATTTTGGTTCTAAAAAATATTTGTGGCAGAAATAAATTATTGATTGATGTTGGAGACCTGTAAAATAATATGACAGCTCGTAAACAATATACATTACAAAAAACAACTCTAATATGAGAGAAAAATATACTTTTCCCAGCAAAATATTACACAGATTCAACAACAGGAGGTGGGTGATTTCTCTGGGCTCAGAGTTTTCAAAAATCCCGAATAACCTGAAGACGTATCCACATTTTTTGTATATAATTCGTACCAATTTTATCCCTGTTTTAGATCATACAATTAAAACTAAAATACCTATTGATTGCCTAAGGCCATGAATATTGACAGATTTTTTAAATTGTCTTCAAGTAACATGTGGTAATATAGATAGCCTACTATACTTTCTACCAGAAATTGTTCAACTGGGCCCAGCAAGGCAACCCAGCAGAAGAACAGTTGAGCGCGTCGATAAGGTATAACTTTAAAAGAAGTTGATTTGTATATATTAAATCATATGTAAACAAATATAATTTGAATTATTTCAGTTAATATTTCACCTCTATCCTAAATGCTTTCAATAAAGTAATACATAGAATCTGTTCACTTCTCATTCTAAAGTATACCCGTTCTTTTGTAATTCTAAACTAACTGGTGAACATTTAGAATACCACTACTTCTTGAAATAGCATCAGCTGAAGCTCTTTTTTAGAAAAGAAACAAGTACAATAGCCTATGTTTGAAAACTGGAACTGGTGATTGTAAGTAGTTTAGGTTCAGGTTATTTAAAAGGCAATCCAGCCGTGATGGAAGAAGTAGTGGTAATCTAAATTTTCACCAACAAAATTTTTGACTTTCTCGACAAATGACTAAAAATGAATTATAAAGTATATAAACATTATATATTTGTAAATGTATTTACAATACTACTTATAGATATAAAAGCATATTTTGTACCTGTTTTAATTAGGCCTACTATTATTGCTTTTATGGTGTTTTGGCGTAATATTAGACCCTCGGCTGATATGTTTGATGTTTGCAGATGACGACCTTTTTATAGAGTAGTGCTGCCAGCCAACCTAAGTATATTGTACTAATTGAATGCTGAATTATATATTGTAGTTCAGTAGTTTAGTGGTATATAGTGATTGTAAGATTACATTTACTTTACAACTCTCACCTGATATGTTTGCAGACGACGAAGATTAACTGTGGGGGTAAGCATAGAAATAAATATAAAAAATGTATGTTTGAAGTTATTATTTTTCTTATGTAAAGCGTATACATGTAGTATTGTATAATACATTCTTGGTCAATGTATATATAGATATTGTATTGTTTGTTGTTTAATGTGTTTATGAACTGCAATTATGTATATGTTTTAAGCTATGATATGTTATTTGGGTCACAATTTGTAGATAGTATATTTATGAATGTATATACATGTAATTGTATAGTTTTGTATTCGCGATACGGAACGAAATAAAAACGTATGGATTTTGTGACGTCATGCATAGTAATACAAGTCTTTTATTTTATTAAGTAATGTTAAGCCATAGGAATAGCGGAAACCGGCTATCATGTTTATTTACTTTCGCATTCACAATCTGATGTTTTATATCTAAGATAGACTTATGTCTAATATTTTCACTATAACTTGTGAATAGAGTTTAAGTTTAAAGTGTTTTATTTTATATTTATAATTAATTACAATACATTTTGTTAAGGTTATTTTTGGTTTTCATTTATTTCAGACGTTTAGAAATTAAATTGAACATTACAATGACGTATTAGAACATTTCTTGCGTATACGCTGGCACCGCTGTTTGGCGCAATATGGCGTAGGGTCGAATAGTAGATTTGCGCCGGTGCTTTTCAAGGTGTGGTGAAACATGTGTCAATTAATATCCCCTTTTCAAGTAGTATACTTGATATAAAACCTACGTACCTTGAGTATAGATTTCACATCAATGTTATTCTGCCAGATACCTTTCAACGGCTGTCTACGATTTTTGTCTTGACGATCTATCAATTTTCGGGTTGGCACATGAACTAAAGCTTGCTTCCAACTTCCAGTTTTCCGAATGTCCAACATAATAAGAAGAACTTGATTAAGTGTCAAACTTTTAGAACCTAATTGCCACAGTAGATGTTTGTCTAATGGAAGACAAGCCATGCGTAATCCCTCGCTCTTTGCTTTAGCCAATGAGAGGGCATCATTGTTCGCTTTATCAACCATTGCACCTGGAAAGTAACAAATTTTTGTAACAGATCCACTAAGCCTAATGTTCTAAAATGTGTAAGGCTTTACTACCCTAGTTCTAGCACATATATTTTATTTAAAAAAAAATAGCCTTAAGTTCTAACTTATAGTCTTTAGTCACAGTATGTTTACTTGGAGGCTATTCAACATTTAACAGAAGCCTAGAATGTGAATCAAGGTCGTCATCTGCAAAAATATCAGCCGAGGATCATATAGTAAATTTACGCCACAAAATCTACTGTGGACAATATTAGGCTACAGGTAATTGTTTACTATTAGGCCTACTATGTCAGCACTAAATCTTCCCATATTGAGATATGTTTCACATTTATGAATTCTAACAATGAACTAACATGATTTAAGGAACAGAAAAATAAATTCACAAAAAAATGAAAAAAAAAACAACTTATATAGGTAGTCTCTAGTTCCAATATGTTTCAAGTAAATGTTCCCGAATTGAGGTACCGTATTTTATATATATTCTAAGAATTAATTAACATAATTAAAGACATAATAAGAAAAAGAAATACGAATGAATAAGTTTCATTTTCGGTGAGGATTACCCCTATAAACTGCGTCAACGTTAGACTGCAGTTATCGCACATAACAGGATTGGGTTTACTACTGGAAGACGCCATGGCAACTGATTGCAACTGCCCGAATCTGACCTCTACTTTGACAAACCTACCTTATCTATTTTACTGGGAGCTACTTTACTATTCGACTCTAGGCTAACCTAGAGCTAACAGAAATGCAAAAATAATAATAAAAAAATACCTAAAAGGTTCTAAACTAACCTATTTAGTCATAGTATGTTTACCTGTACTCAACATTTAACAGTAGAATGTAAAACAACGTCGTTGTCTGCAAAAATATTAGGCTAGAGTCGAATAGTAAAGTTACGCCGTTTACTGTTCCAGCTCTTCAAACATGTTTATTTGTCGATTTAAGTCCATTAGTGATAAGAGTTATTGTTTACTATTGCGCCTCCTTTGCTTGACACATACTGAGACTACACACTGTTAGTCAGAACTTCAGGCTATTTTTTTCTTTTTCATTTTTTTAGGGTGAATTTAACAAAGTAATACTAATTATTTTGTAGGCATATCTAATGTAAAAAAATGGTTTTTATAAATAATTCGACTTTACAGTGTTTTTTTAGGCCTAATAATAGAGATTTATTAAGTCTACATCTCAATATAATTAAGATTAGGTAGGGACCATAGTTTAAAACTTACCAATAATATATATATCATCATGATTAAAAGTTGTTAGTTCATTACGACAGTGTGGTGTAAGATAGACTAATTTTTCTTTTGGGAAAATATCCAAATAGCTTTTTTCTGTAATGTTCATAGGAAAAGAAGAATCGTACATTGTTGGGATGTACTTATGTAAATGTTGTATGCCTCTACTTTTTGGATCAGCATTGCAGAAGTGTAGATTGAAAGGTTCGTCATGACTTCTATTGTCTGCAAACATAAACATCATTTGTTTTGCACAATTTTTCACTTCCATTTGAGTCATGTAACTGTCATACGAGCAATCAATAACTATATCTTGGCTTAACTGCATTGCACGAATCAACCTGTTGTTATAAAAATTATCTATTGTTGATGGGTAAATTCTGAGAAAAATTGTGCTTCCTCGAAACCCATATCTAATGTGATCACCTGTTCTTTCAAGTTCTTCAGTTCGCTTCTCTTCAATCATTTTCTGCTTAATAACTTTCTTTTTACTTCTATTGCTCTTTTTTATTTCATTTATGAATAAAAAACCCAAGAACTTCTTTCTTGCTGACCTTGTTTCTAAATCTAATAGATTTTTCCATTCTGATGTAGTTAACTTTGAAGGAACTTTGTGTCCTTCTTGTATCATAACTTCGACTTCCAACATTAAAATTTTCAGTTTTTTCAACAAACTTTCATCACCATTGGCAATAGCATCATAATCAACATTACTATACAGGCCTTCTCTTTCTTCTTCCAGTATATTTTCACTCCCACTGCGAGTCTCTGTTTTAGTATTTGCACTATCTGAATTACATCTAACAAGTCTATTGAAATGAAAGAGGTTAAACTTTGTTATATTAAAATTTATTTCTACAGTTTTAGCAGAAATGGGCAGAGAACAGAATTTAGCATTATGTACTTGAATTATTGAATGTAAATTTCTTTTGCAAACATTTTGTATTAATTTGATTGTATTTGGACACATAAATGTACACATTTTTAGCAATTATTTTATGTGAAACTTAACCTACAAATACAACCAAACAAAAGTATCTCCGGTTCTCCAGTCCGACTTCTATTCCTTCGAGTCGAGTAATAACAGAATAACAGTACCAGTGAACAGTATGTTATGTTACGCACTGATCGACAACAAAATTAGTCACAAATCTCTTATCATGTTAACATAGATAAAGTAGTGTAGTATAAATAAACTTTAATTATTATGGACCTTATTATACATCATTACAAATTTAATTTAAAATAAGTAAGGTGTTAAATCATAACTGCAATAAGAAAAGTCTTCCTTTCGTATTGAATTTAAAACTTAAATTAAAATAAAGACACGTAATAGCATAATATTTCAAGGTGATTAAATTAAGCTAAGAGTGTTCACTCAAACCTTAGATAGCAATAAATGAGATTTTATTTTCTAATGAATTTACTACATATTAGAAATGTAACTACTTATAGTAATATAATACTACAGCGTTTATATTACTCATAATTTGAATAATGTGATTATTAAAACCGTTGTTGTTAATTAACTCACCAAAT
Organism: Philaenus spumarius; assembly: GCA_018207615.1. NCBI lineage: Eukaryota > Metazoa > Arthropoda > Insecta > Hemiptera > Aphrophoridae > Philaenus > Philaenus spumarius. Next base: position 15,229 of record JAGFPH010011633.1, on the reverse strand, counting down.
CCAATTATGGGCTTATTATTAATACTGTAATGCAATATTTTCAAATTTTTAACTTAAAAACTTGATTTAGACTTTCTTGTCTACACAAATTTGTTGTTTATAGTTTTACTTAATGTACAAAGAATTAAAATATAAAAAAACAGATATTTCTTTATTAACTTATTGCTCTTGAGCTACAGCTGCTTAAATTACTTATTTTACACATTTTTCAGTTATAGGTGGCTATAATAATACATGAGTTGGGTTTAGAAAAAAGGTATATTAGTCACCGATTTGATAGAATTGTAACGATCAGTAAGGCAGTGCGTAAACAATTGTGTCTTTTTTTGTTGTTTATGTTTATAGAGCGATTGTTGCATTCAGATTTTTTTTAGTAAAGTACCGGTACTGATTCTAAAATATGAGACATGGAAATTTGTCCAATAAAAACATTTGCTTGAATACCCAGCACACTAAAAGCTTTGATTTGTGTTTCAATTAGAAATAATATTTACGTTGACAAAGGTTTAGGTAATAGCCTACTATTGTTGATACTTTCCAATTCAATTATGTCTTCTTGTATTTGTTTTTATTTTGTTTCACCATTTGATTTAAATTTACCATTAATGTGGCAATAAAAATTAACTTTTATAGCCCTATCAACTTTTCTATCATATTTTGAGAGTTTTCTTATATATTCTTAAGCTTGATATCTATTGTACCTCTCCGAGCAAAAAATAGGAATAAATACACCACTTCTTGATCTTATAAGGCAGAGCTGCCAACCTATGTACAGAAAAACTATCTACTTCATTCACTGTTTTAATGTTAGGCCTATTGCAATACAGAACCTACAGAATAAAGGTTGAAGTATAAATTAACACTCCAGTCATTAATTAACTAATGTGAAGACCTTTTTTTATAAAAATAAGTAGTGTGACCAACCTAACTTAACTAGCCTATATTATTCTTTGATCATCTCAAGAACATTGTAAACATTAGGCCTATATATAAGTTAGTATATTCATTACTGTCTATGTAGCCTATATTATAAAAGAATTACGAAGTATCACCAGCGTGGGGCGTGGGTGCCGCTGCACCCCAAATAGGTCAAGATTTTTTTATGATAAGAGAATTACCGTAAATATAAATTACTGTAGGTCAAAGCTCTAAGTAAGGGCATCTAAGACAGTATTAATTAATTAATTATTGGAGTGTTAAAATAAATAAGTTTCAAGTACCATAGGCTATAATAATCATACTGAAACCATATAGCTTTATTTAAAGTAGACTGAAGTTTAGAATTACAGTCGAACGATCCCGATCGGTATCTTAACGCGGCTTTATCTCTATCTATAATGTTTCGTTTATTTTCAATTATAAAACAAATAAATTGTTTTCCATTTCCAAGTTGAGGACTTGTGGTACTGTATAAGCATAACCTATGCCTATGTATTCAAGTAAATGATTTTTTTTCCTGAAGTTTGTGAAAACCAATCATCACAAACTTCTGAAAAACAAAATAAAAAGTGTGTTTTCTTGAAGTGCAGCATGTAGGATAATAAACCCATTGAGTTATTAAGTCATCAATCAGCCTCAACCGACTTCTGTTAGTGTTAGGAGGATTACTTCTTTGAGGGGAAGTGAACTTTGTATGAAAAGCATTTACAGGCAACCAACTCCAAAATGATGCAGTGGTTTTTAAGGTTATTACGTGTTTAAAAAAAACAAACAAGCTCTAAAACACGCAATTTAGGCTTTAATTTTCCAGGGGAAGGCTGACAAACTTGAATTTCTGGCACCCCCAATTCCGAGACCTGCGCACGTCTATTATAATGGTAGATAATTTAACTCCATATTTAAGTTTTTGCTTTATTATAAGTTGTATGTTTTTACAATGTTATATATATTCACTAAATACCAAATAATATAGTTTTTCTTTAGTTTGTGTATATTGTAATAACTTTAAAACTTGACAGGTTTTATGATACAAATAAAGTAGAGTGTAGATTGGCAACCCAGCAGTGAAAGAATGAGTAATAGTATGCTGAAAATGTGCTCCGTACAAATTAGCTCAGGTTTTATTATATTTCGGTCGGCATTGTAGGTTAGAGGAAATATTCTGTAAATTAGCCAAGAAAACACAAGTGGGTTAATTCAGCCACTATTCACTGACACCAAAAACACTACTGGACAAAAATTTACTATACAACCCTACGCCAACAGAAACGCAAGAATAAAAAAAAAAAATAGCCTGAAGTTCTAACTTATAGTCTTTAGTCACAGTATGATTACCTGTATTCAACATTTAACAGTAGAATGTAAAACAAGGTCGCCGTCGTCTGCAAAAATATCAGCCTAGGGTATAATAAATTTACGACCACTACTGTAATACAAACTGTTGTTGACAAAGTATAAAATAAATTACAAGAGAAAGCAAACCTCCAAAATTTAGATGCTTTGTAGTTTACTTTAACTACAGACCTAACAACAGTTAGTAGAACAAGATTATGTAACGCATGATACGTTAGATGGAGCTACATAAACCATTCTTTCAAACGTTACTAAATTGAATTAAAAACTCTATAGCACACTAGTAATGCACATGTGCAAATCAAAATTGAACAGTATATTATTACATGGATTTACAATAAACATGAGTTTTATAGATCGTTTGAATGTATTTTTTAATAAGATTATAACACTCTTGAACATAAAGTTACCTCCTGTCTTGAACATAAAGTTACCTCCT
>JAGFPH010011633.1:0-12398 GCA_018207615.1 Philaenus spumarius | reverse complement strand
GGACAACGGACAACCTCACTCAAGGTCTCTAGATAGTTAGATAGGAAAGGTTACCTCATTCGGGAAATATCAAAAAAAGTGGAGTGGGGGCTGTGACGTAGTTATTGGTATAACTAGACAGTGATCAAAGTTCTGTCGTTTACGTTTATACGCGTTACTCATTTGTGAATGTTTGACGGCTTGTGCTTTTTGTTTAAACTTAAACTTTTTAAAAATTAGATACTGTTTAGTATTTAAATATACAATTAAATATCACAATAAAGATAAAAATGTGATATTTTAATGGATTTTAGTTTCATTTAGATTGTTTGTTTAGTTTTCATTATAACTATTTTAAAACGCATGTATGTTTATGGTTTGCATGGTGTCAAATAATTTGTTTATTATTATTTTTTTTAAAGCGAAAATATGTTTGAAAAATATTAAACAATTTATAGATATGATATATTTTATGTAAACAATATTTTAAACAGTACATCTCTAAGTATATAGATATGTAACAACCGATGTTTTAATTGAATTTTAATACAGTAAGCATTTTTCGTTGATTTTTGTTTGTGTTTACTTTTAGTTTGTTAATCTAACTTAAAACTAGTGAAAAGATGAAACACTTTTTCGATACTTCGGCTCGTTCGGACAGAACACACGAATTGAAAGAAAATTAAAGTTAAACATTACTTTTTATTTGTTATATTTAGTTTAAAAAAATAAGTTAAAACGTTACCCCACACTGTATATTCAAAATGTTGATCCAAAAACGTGACCCCGACGCTCTACGACTTTTTAACTCTCAGAATCTTTTTTTTCGTACCCAAAAACATATAAAACGTTACCCCGCACTGTATTTTCAAAATGTTGACCCAAAAACGTGACCCTGACGCGCTACAACTCATGCTAGAAAGCTCAAAAGCTTTTAAACTCTCCGCAATAAAATTACGAAGATTCTGGTACCACCAGAAGTTTTCTACGACGTCTGTGAGTGCTTGTATCGTGTTTACAGGAAAACAAATAAAAAAAAAAAAAAATTATCACATGATTTCAATACTTTGGCATTATAATGCGAGCCGAAGTAAAAGCTGTTGGTTTTGAAGAATAATAAACTGATAATAAATTTGCTAAGTAAAGTTGCTATGGTAATAAATGTAAACAAACATTGTGTTGCTAAGCAGTTTTTTGTCCGAACAGCTGTTTTCGTGAGTTTTGGTCTTGAGTTCATATAAAAAAGGGTGTTAATTTTTTCCCAAATTTGAAACTTTTCTGGGAATTTTTTTCAAAAATGTCTTTTCATAAAAACCTAATTCGGACTATTACCCTTGATTATACATAATCAAAGCTATTACGAACATTTTAAAACAAAAAATAGCAAAATCGGTCCAGCCGTTCTCAAGTGATGCTTACCAACGAATAGCATTTAATTTGTATTATATAGATTAAAATGTATTATCGTGATTGCATTTTTTCTTTTTTATTCCGTAAAAAATATTAAATACAATTTTAATGACTGCTTTTTAGTTACCTATATGATTTAAAATGTATTACCAAGATAGCTTTTTATTTTAAATTTTAGACAGTAAAAATATAAATTAAAATTTGTATGATTATACTTTTGTAATTATTGTAAATTGCAAATTAATGACATAAACATAATGTTTTTGAAAAGGTTAAGATATATTCTTACAATTACAAATGTTGAAATGTGTAACTTAAGTATCATTTTTAAAAACTGCAACCCCAAAAATAGTTTAATACATCTATTTTTAAAAAAATGAGGTGATTTGAACGACGAAACATACATCTTTCATGGTAGCGCGGAGTTTTTATACTATAATGACGTCACTGGACAAGGAACGGGTCGAGGGGTTTGAGTTTGTTTACATGACTATGAGGTAACCTTTTCTTCTAGAGACCTTGGGACAACCTAGCAATAACCAGTTAACCACTAGCAGAGATAATAATACCAATGACCACTAGTTAGTGGGGGTCCTATCTATACACCTACAAAAATAAAATTCTAGTTAATTTATTCACTACCAGAGAGAAGCGCTTTCGAGACTGAAATTCAAACCCAAACTCCTGCTACGTCTTTTAACATTATATTCGCCTGATACATTGGAAAAATGTTTTCAGCTGGTTAGCCATCGAATATGTGTTTGTAAGAGGACAATGGGTTTTGAAATTCAAAACAACAATCCTGCTACCGTACTGTACCTTCTTTAAAAAGGGAATGCTAAGTTTGCCAGGCAATTTTAATTTGACTAATTTTAACTTAGGTACATTTATTTCTGAAACTATAAATGCTATCAACTGGAAATTTTTACCCTATAATAAGTATACATTTATTATACATACATTTAAATAAGTATACATTTAAATAAGTAGGCAACTGCCACTTTTGTATACCTATTTTTGTGGCTACTGCCACTCATCCGATTCGTATGGTATCTCAATGTGGCTTGTTAAACAGTGTTAAAACGAATTGGTGAGACCACTATCTGCCCTGATCAATGCCTCATTTGAGAGTGGAGAATTCAGACACGTATTAAAAATAGCAAAGGTTATTCCGCTGTTTAAGAAGGGAGAATCGAGCGATGTAAATAATTATCGCCCAATCTCACTGCTGCCAATATTTGTTAAAGTGGTAGAAAAGGCATTTTTGGTCATACTTGTTAACTTTTTAAACAAGTATAAAACTCTTTCTGATTGTCAATATGGTTTTAGGCAAGGTAGATCAACAGTAGATGCTGTTGTTAATTTAATATCATTTATAGTTAATTCTTTAGATAGGGGTGATCAGGCACTCAGTGTTTTTTTAGACCTCACCAAAGCTTTTGATAGTGTAAATTTTAAAACACTTTTTAATAAACTTGAACATATTGACATAAGGGGACTGCCTTTACGGTGGATTAAATCATATATGACGGAAAGAACACAGCAAGTAGTGATTGCTGGTGAGCAGTCCAACAAGGTAGAGCTCAAATATGGGGTCCCCCAGGGGTCAATTCTTGATAGAACCCCCCTATTTATTTATTGGCCCGGTTTTATTTTTATTGTATATTAATGATTTGTCAACATCTGCTCAGCTTTCCGACGTATCTCTTCCCTACTGTTTATATTAAAAACGTCATGGCTCCGAGACATCTGTGGCGCTATGGAATACCGCTGTGGTTATTGACAATGTGATTCAATACGCAGATGATACAACTCTCACCTTCAGTGGTAAAAGTTTAGATGAAATAGAATTCAGATGTTTTGAGCAAATTAGTGTAGCTGGTCAGTTCTTTAATGATGGGAATTTACAAGTTAACTCCAAAAAGACCAATTTCATGGACTTTGGTCTCACTGAAGATTCTAGATCTTCAAGTGCTAACATCTTTCTGGGTGAAGAGCAAGTAGAAGAGGTCAGGTCTGTTAAGTTTTTACGTCTAAATATAGACAAAGGACTGACAGGTCGGACCACATTGATACCATTTGCGGAAAAATAGCTTCTGGTATTTTTGTTCTTCGATGCTTAGCTAAACAAGGCTGCAGCAAGCATATTCTTAAAACTGTATATTATGGCTTAATATATTCTCATTTAAATTATGGGGAAATTCAACCAAATTGCAAAGACTATTTGTCATGCAGAAAAGAGCCATAAGGGTAATTTCAAAGTTGAAAAATTGCCAGACATGCAGGGATGTATTTAAAGCAGAAAATTGCTTAAGAGGGGACCGGAGTCAATTGTAAAACCGCTTTTTAGTTTCCAAAGTGAACACTAGGGTAGCTCTACAAGTTCGTCCGTATCACTACTTGGAGCGCTGCCTGCACAAAATGAGTTATACAGCTACCTGCTCCCAACTGACAGGGAGGGGGAGAGTCCGAGGGACAGCCGAAAAGTAAAGTGAATAACACTGTTATACGCATTCACAACAATCACAAGCTAGACAGTCTGGCATTTAGCCGTAGGCTAATAGAAAATGATGAGAGGGCGATAATGCTTACAGAATGTAGGTCCACCCGTAAGTATAAGAATCGCGTTGACATTATTAGTAGCCTACCACTCATAAGTCAATATTGAAATCTTGAGTTCTCTAATGGTACATTACTTGTAAATACACTATTATATTTAAACAGAAATTCAATATTTTTTCAATTCATTACTGATGATTTTAAAAAGTTGTCCAGCTTGGTTTTTTTATATTGCAACATGGTTTGCTTATGACTTAATAGATTATAATATTTACTGTTACAAAGTGTTTGAAACTGTAAAAATTAAAAATAGATTATTTTTACCGATGTTGCCTGTTTCAAACACGAATAGTGTAGCTTAAAGATAACAAACATTTTGCCATACCAATAAGTCTTGTTTACTTCAGTAAAGTATATTGTACAAATATAAATTCAAATATTGTAATAGCAATATTTCTTCAATACCTACAGCTACAGCTTTCAAAGTTTGTGTATACCAAAGCACAGACTATAGAATTTCTATAGTCTGTGACCAAAGTCATATTATTTGTCATTTTTCTGGTGACTAAAATTCCAAAAACCCTTAGGATATTACAGACCTAATATCAGAAGTAATATACATTATATTTGTTTCCTTATCATGTTTCATATCACTGCAAACTATGATAACTGGTCCCGCAATCAAAAAATATATCATTTGTATGGAAGAAAAAAAATTATTCAAAAGTTGTTCTTTTTCATACAATATTGGGTTTTTAATAACTTTCACGCAAAACTTTCTAGTAATTAATTTGAATAGCATAAAGTAATAATGAGACGTAAATCATCTTAAATATCGTTGTGTAAAATAATTATGTTTTATTGAACACACCAAAGTAGTGTTCTTCAATTATTTAAAAAATCAAAAAGTAAATAAGCACTCTTTATGGTTAGCCTACATCATGCTTATTGCCTACAAGAATAGTTTTTCCTAGCAATTGATTTGAATAAAATTATAAAATTGAAGTAATAATAAGACTACAATTTAAAAAATAATAAGACTACAATAATACAACAATTAGACTACAAGTAAATAATAACAAGACTACTGCAATAATACTACATTTCAATAATAATAATACTACAATAAGACTAAAATTTTAATAATAATAAGACAATTGAAGCAATAATAATTCAAATGTCAGCTTCGGACAGTTCTTCTACTTCTCTAATTTCTCCATTAACAACGATCTTGGATGTTTTATTAGCAACTTTATTCTTAGTATGTACGTCGGATTTCTAATGGGCATCGACCTGCATACTCTTGTGCCAATAAGTTCAGACAGAATACAATTCTTGTAGAACTTTTCTAGTTTCAAAGATGTGCCGCGAGGCTGGCAAAAGGGTGCCTGGAGCTCCCAAGACCTTGTTGTCCTATTTTGATTTCGAGCTGAGGGATAATGTTGGAGACTTTATTATAGTTGGCTGGCATAATCGCAAGGCACTGAAGTGTAAGGGCGATTGGCGGACATAAAATTCTGAACCGAGTGTTGAATGAGTTTGATTGAGGGAAATTTATTGAAATAAAACGTAAAATAAAACAATAATAAAAAAGCAGTACCGGAATGGCGTTGCGGCACCAGTATATTCTTGTATACAGGTTATGCTTAATTTATTACTATATTATTAATAATTAATTACATTTAGGCTGATTTTAGTGCTGTTTGTTTTAATTTACAGAAAATGTCATTATTATCAAAAAATTATGAAATGTCAATTTTATTTCATGGGCACATTTAAAAGGGCACTTTTTTAGTTTTTTGGCTTTTATGTTTAAATCCTATTGATAGCTATTTCTGAAGATCTACCTGGCCGATTTTAGAGTTGTTTGTTTTAAAAGACAGAAAATTATTATTATTTTGTCATTATTATCAAAAAATTATGAAATGTCAATTTTATTTCATGGGCACATTTAAAAGGGCACTTTTTTAGTTTTTTGGCTTTATGTTTAAATCCTATTGATAGCTATTTCTGAAGATCTACCGGGCCGAATTTAGTGCTGTTTATTTTAGATAACAGAAAATGTTGTCATTATTATCAAAAAATTATGAAGTGTCAATTTCATTTCATGGGCATATTTAAAAGGGTACTTTTTGAGTTTTTTGGCTTTTATGTTAAAATCCTATTGATAGATTTCTGAAAATCTACCTTGATGATTTTAATGCTGTTTGTTTTACATGACAGAAAGTGTTGTCATTACTATTAAAAAATTATGAAATGCCAATTTTATTTCATGAATATTTATACGGGCAGTTTTTACATTTTTTTGGTTTTAGGTTAACACCGTATTGATAGCTATTTCTGAAGATATACCGGACCGAATTTAGTGGTGTTTGCTTTAGATGACAGACAATACTGTCATTATTATCAAAAAATTATGAAATGTCAATTTTATTTCATTGGTATATTTACAAGGGCATTTTTCGAGTTTTTGTTTATTTGGTTTAAAACCTTTTTGGTACCGGTTTCTGGAGATCAACCTGGTCGGTCAATGGTGCGGTTTGATTTAAACGAAAGAAAATGTTGTCATCATTATAATAAAATTAAGAAATGCCATTTTTATTTCATCGATATATTTATAAGGTCAATTTTAGATTTTTTTTTAGTTTTTGGTTTTTTATTGATAAATATTTATGGATTTCTTCGTGTCCGATTTTCGTGTCTTTGGTTTTAAATTAAATAAAATCTCATTATTTTAAACAAATTATTAAATGCTATTTTTTCCATTATTGGATACTTTTGAATTTTTTGTTTGTTTTTAGGTTAAAAACCTATTTTTAATATGTTTTTAGATTTTTTTAGTGAAAACTTCATTAGGCGCGTTGGGCACTTTTTTCAAGGATAAAAATGATTGAACTCGCGTGACCGTCATCGTCATTGCACGGACACAAATTTAAAAGGCTCCGTCACATCTTCGCAATTATTTAAGGTTTTGTTGCATCTCCGCAAAATTAAAGGCTACGCCGCATCTCCGCAATTATTTAAGACACAGTCGCATCCACGTAATTATTTAAGTCTCTATCGGATCCCCACAATTATTTAAGGCTCTGTCGCATCTCCGCAATTATTTAAGGCTCCATCAGATCTCCACAATTATGTAAGGCTCCGTCCCATTTCCACAATTATTTAAGGCTTAATAAATTCTCCGCAATTATTGAATTGTACGTCGCATCTCCACAATTATTGAAAACACAGTTGCATCCCGCATTTATTTAAGGCTCTGTCGCATCTCCGCAATTATTTAAGGCTCCATCGGATTTCCACAATTATTTAAGGCTTAATCGATTCTCCGTAATTATTGAATTGTACGTCGCATCTCCACAATTATTGAAAACACAGTTGCATCCCGCATTTATTTAAGGCTCCGTTGCATCTCCGCAATTATTTAAGATCTTATTATAACACTAATACATTGAATAAAACAATACTTTTTAATAACTCGAAAATAAAGTTAACTATATGAAGCTAAAATGTTTTCACTTCTGACGGTAGACCCACGACTGCCTATTTAAAAAAACCTATTTTTTATTTAGGTTAAAACCCTATTGATATATTAATATTTCTGGAGATCTACCTGGTCGATTTATAGTGTTTTGCTTTAAATGAAAGAAAATGTTATCATAAATATAAAACAATTATTAAATGTCATTTTTATTTGATCAGCACATTTATAATGGCATTTTTTGAGTTTTGATTGTTTTAGTTTACAACCCTTTTGATTTTATATCTATTTCAGGAGATCTAACTTTCCAATTTTAGTGGTACTTATTCAAAATAAAGGGGAATATTGTTTTTATTATCAAAATGTTATGAAAAGTAATTTGTATTTCATCGGTATACTTTTAAATTTACTTTTTGAGGTTTTTTGGTTCTACATAAAACACTTATGCTACATATTTATGAAGATCTACCGTGCCCATTTTAGTTAGGTTTATTTGAAATAAAAAGAGAATATTGTTATTATTAATAAAAAGTTATGAAAAGTAATTTATTTTTCATCCTAATACTTATAAGGACACTTTTTGAGGTTTTTTGGTTCTAGATTAAAACCCTATTGCTAACTATTTCTGAAAATCAATGCAACCGATTTTCGTGCGGTTTGTTTTAAATGAAAGTAAATGTAATATTATCAACAAAATAAGAACTGTAATTTTTATTTCATCGGTTTATTTATCGGACTCTTCTTTACTTTGTTTGGTTTTATTTTAAAACTCTATTGATATCTATTTCTGAATTTAGTGTGTTTTCTTTTAAAATAAAGAAAATAATGGAATTATTATTATTTTTAAATTAAATATGATACGATTGATACCTATTTCTGGAAATTCATTTTTTGCCCTAGGACATTTTTCTGCCGACCTCGGGAGGCTTTTTTCGCTAGTACGTTCATATTTTAATTGAATAAACGAACAGCTGACTTTACGGCCCTAGGGCAGAAAAGAGCTACTTTCGGCCTCCAAATGACGTTCCGAAAATAGCTGAAAACATCGTAGTGTGGTGAAAAAGAATTTTTTAATATATTTATATTTTTTATATATATTTTATTTTTTAAACATTAAAACAAATTCTAAAAAAACAAAAAACGCATAAAGTAATAATTACCATAAAGAAAACCCGAGAAGTTAACAAATGGTAACAAAATACAGTTATTTACCAAAAATATCAAAACATTGGTAAAAACATAATAAATTGTACATAGAATATGAGAACAATTAAAAAAATAATGAATGCCTAATACCAAAGAAAACTAAATACAAACAATCCAGTAGCAAAACACATTACTTGGCCTACTCATAACAAATGTATGATGAAAATAGTGCACACAGGTCAAAGTTTATAAGCACTCTGGTTCGTGGGCTCTTAGTTAGTAATTGCTACAAAAAACTATTATTAAATTTACAGTTTTAGTTTATTTGATTTTTTATATCCAATTACTGTACGAATTCAATGATCTTATTTCTAAATATGTTATACTAGCTGTTACCCGCGACTTTTATTCAAGGGTCGTATTGAGTAACTAAACCACAAACTTTTGATAAAAATAAGAATGATACCGATATTGTAAGAAGTTTGCAATCTTCCTTGCCGGTGAGCGACGCTAGTGAAACCTGGCGGGACATCGATGAACTACTACGGCTGCCGATCCATGTACTTTGTAAACTCTAATTGCAGAGGTATTTTGAAACGACGAAATAAAATACTTCTATTGAATGTAACTGAAGTATTAGACGACAATTTTAACGTCACAATACTTTAGTTGATGTAGGTTTAAATTTAAAACATACTTATCTTAAAATACAATTTTTACAACAGAATTAGTTTTGCTATAAAAACGTTGAAGTCTTATGGAGAAATAGATATTGAATTTCTTAAAATAAAAATATAAAACAAAACTTTCAGTAAACAATTTTTTATAGGCTGATACGTAAGATAGTAACAAATTATTTGTAAGTTACGATTTTTTACTGAACGTGCTGGTTCTCGGTGAGAAAAATATAAACTATACCCGCCCCATGTTAAACTGGAGATCAGAGCCGTGAGCGGTTGGGCTGACTCCGGTCCCCTCTTAACACTTCCCTGTATTTATATAATGGAGGTAGTACTGTTTTGTTGGTGCTGTACAGCACAAAATAGCGACTACCACACTTATTTCACCAGAAAGGGGAGTGACTTAAGATTGGTAAAACACAGACTAAATCTTCATAAAAAACTACCTGCTCAAGCTGGAATAGCTTTATTTAACAGGCTCCCAGAGTCTATTAAGAAAATAAAAAACAACTTAACTTTTAAAAAGCACCTGAAGGATTTGTAGGTGAGAGGTGGCTATTACTCCGTGGGTGAGTTTATGCAATAGAGGAATGAGTCTGGGAAAGCTGTGCCCAGATCCTTATTGGTTGTTTTGAATTGTTGGAATATTGCCAGTGTATTTTATTGTATTGTGGATTTTATTTATTGCTTGTTTTGTTTCTTTACAGTAATTATTGTTGTTGTGTTCTCTGACATTTTGTGTATAGCTGACTGGCATACGTGTTTTGTTCAATCCATATAAGCTATTGTTAACATAAGTTCTCAGTTTTATTACTATCTACCATTATGATTTACCTTTTATGAGTGATTGTTGAGTAATTTTGTGTAATTAGATGTATGGTGATTTTTACTATTCAAATTTTAATGTACGTTTTTTTAAATACTTTGACATGGCTATAGAATTGAAATTTTGTCAACAGCTTAATAAATAAAATGAAATGAAATTGTAGTTATATCTAAAAAATAATAATTTGAATGAATTTTATAATAAGTGTTATAAACACTTTTTTTTAGATAAACAGATATTTTTAAAAAAATTGGAAAACGGTTGACCCTAAAGGCCATCCCTGTAACTTCCCGCGAGCTCAAAAGTGTGATAAAAGTTTGATAAACACTATTTTTTGAAATTTTGAACTGCCACAACTTTTGAATGAATCAACCGATTTTTATGCGATTTGCGGCAGTCGATGCAGTTTTTTAAGTCTATTGAAAGAATTAACAACAAAAATTTTTCAGATGAAAAGTTTCGGAGAAATTGAGGAAAAACACTTTTTTTTATTTTCTTTCGTTCACGATATCTCACGAACGAATTAACCGATATTGACCGGATTGGTAGCGATAGACGTCGCTTTTCAAGGTTAAAAGCTGATTAGATTTTTTGAATTGATTGGTAAAGTCGTATAAACGTTATTCCAAAAAAACCTGATTTGAAAATTTTTATTTCTTAGTTTTTTCGAAATTTCTCAGAACCTACCGGTCCGAATTAGTTGAAATTTTCAGGAAATCTAAGTTTGATGGAACTCTTTAGAACGCCGTTTGGTAGGATCCAATCGGTTAAGCCGTTCAAAAGTTATAAGCGAGTCACATACTTACACACACACACACACACACCGATACTTGTACAGCGTAGGATCCGAGCAAATGCGTAGTGTACATGCACTATTAACTTTTCTATGTTCCTTAATTTTATTTACTAATAATTATCACTTATGCTAAATAAATTATACTAAACATAATTGTTGCATTATTTTTCCAATTATATGCAAATTTATAACTAACACTGTACATGTACTGCGAGCAATCGCTGTTGCTATGTTACATACACAGTTACAAGTTCTGTAAACGTATAGGAAGAAATTTTTTCCGCGCCATTCTGTTGTTGTCTTATCAGTATGTCAGACCGGAAATCAATTCATACATGCTCAACCCCGACCTTCATCAAGTCTTTCAGTTCGATTTTTTGCTCATCTGTCCTAGTAGTAAACTCTAAAATGGATGTAGCCTAATCTAATTTTCCCTACAAGTTTATATATAAGTTACGGTCATTTACATTGTGAAATGCCAGCTTTTAAAATAGGAAGTAATCTTTTTTAATTGGGTTTGCCAGTTGTTCCAGTTTATATTTGTATTTGCATTTTATTTTCATAGTTGAAAATATTTTTCAAAAGGTTCATTCTAAGAGTGACAATACAAATCTAGTTTATAAAGAATAATTACATTTGAATACAGAAGACATTTATTTGTTTTGTAGGGCTAGAAGGTAAACATTTATAATGCTCCTTATATGGTTTTTGCAATTGTAAATTATTTTAATACGTACATAATACTTATGAGCGGCAGATCCATTTAATAGCTAAGACATTGGAATTTTTAATGTTCGATAATGCGTAAGAATAGATTTTAAAATAAGAAACATTCAGATTTCATATGTACAGAAATAGCCAATTTTTAAATTTGAATGAGGTACACACTACACATTACCACGGGGCTTAACGCTGTGCAGGTTGGAGCCGATTAGGTTAGTTTTAATAGGTCTGCGACTCAATATTTATGCCTACGTATAAATATTGAGCATTCGTATGGCCGGAAATGAGATTAGCGCCCCAGAAACACCCGATTACCGATTTTCACGGCTTTTCATCCATTTTTAGAGATGTCAAAAAAATTATGCACTTTTAGAGATAGCCTACACTTTATTCACTTGTGATGCATTTCCGCTTTCTCCCAAAACTGGTCATATCTACACTTTTTTCCTGTTTTCTGAACACGTTGCAGAAAACTGCAACCAAATCCGGAACTGTAGGCAAAAATTTATGAATTTTTTTTTAGTAGCCTACTTTGCCTGGTCTACATGTTTGCGTGTTTTCCATTTGGTTTGGGAACAGAAAACAATGTTTTTTGTTTGCTGAAACAAGTTAAATGTTTGTCATTTGTTTGCAAACTGTTCGAAAACATTTTGAAAACTTTCGGCAAACATCGGAGAAACAAATGAGAAATAGGAAAACAATTGGAAAACAGTTTGTAAACAATGTTTCCGCAAACATGTTTGTAAGTGTGGACTAGGCTTAAGAGGATGAGCTAAAAGCGCAATGTGAACAAACCAA
>JAGFPH010011632.1:14862-26986 GCA_018207615.1 Philaenus spumarius | reverse complement strand
CATCCTGAATTTTAACACGGATGTTACTGAAAAATAAACAAACAATCTGAATAAAACTAAAAGCCATTAAAAGATCACATTTTTATCTTTATTTTAATACGTAATTGTATATTTCAATACTTAATAATCTTATACTAATTAGGCATATAAATTTAAAATAAGAAACTCTATTTGAACCACTTTGTTACATCCTGAATTTTAACACGGATGTTACTGAAATATAAACAAACAATCTGAATGAAACTAAAATCCATTAAAAGATCACATTTTGATCTTTATTTTAATACATAATTGTATACTTAAATACTTAACAGTATCTTATACTAATTAGGCCTATAAATTTAAAATAAGAAACTCTATTTGAACCACTTTGTTACATCCTGAATTTTAACACGGATGTTACTGAAAAATAAAAAACAATCTGTATGAAACTAAAAGCCACTAAAATATTACATTTTTATCTTTATTTTGATATATAATTGTATATTTAAATTGTGATTATGTTTTTAGTTCATCGCAATCGTTTCATGAAATTCATTAATTTTCTTAAATTTTCCGAAAGAAAAGGTAGCTTAGAAATTCGGCGGATTTTGAGATGAGTGTTTAAACCTCTTTGCTACGACCCCCAGCTAATTAAAATCTCTTTGCTTTTTTCTTTTGTTGTTTTCCCACGATCTTCAGTTGTTTATTGTCAGTTGAATTGTGGTTATGATTTCAGTTCATTGTTTCAAGACAAGAATAGCTTTACCGTTTTATCCTAAAGAAATTGACTGTGAATCAATTGTACTTTTTTAATCAAATTGTAAGTTTTCATTAATTTAATTAAATTGACAAAATTTAATCACACTGCAATGCCGCCAATAATACGGAGCAGTTTAGGTAGCAGAACTCGCAATGCTGCAAACCTAATAAATTTTCGATCAATCAAACTGCAGAGCAACGCGAAGAGGTAATTGTAATTGAACGGAATCTATTACCACAAACCCGTTCAGCACTTTCACAAGAGGAAAGAGAAAATGAAAATGAAGGTGATATGAATCGAATGAGACATCATCGATCAGTAGAAACCCATCACTTGGCAATGCATTTGAATAATCGTTTAAGAAGACCAAGAAATGTTGTGTTGAATACACATCGAGCTGCATTCCGTTATAACGTGATAGTTGATAACAGTGCAGATCAATCCGTTGATATTGGATCGATGAGTGTTGTTTGCCCACATTGTAAGGCACTGAAATACAAAAATGAAGCCCCTGGATTGTGTTGTGCAAGTGGTAAAATAAAATTAGCGCCATTAGCCCCGCCACCAGAGCCATTTCGCTCATTGGTTTCTGGAACAGGAACATATTCCACACATTTTCTTTCAGAAATACAACAGTTGCTTCCAAATGACTTCATTTGTCGCAAGAAATGTGATTCGGGACAATTTCATGCCCACTTTTAAGGTAATTATAACACACTCATCTTTCATACCGCTTCTATAAAACATAATTATTCTAATACATTATTATTGTTTCATTATAATAATATATTTCTTACCTTTACAGATTCAAGGTCAAATATATATCATCAAGCAGGTTCGCTAATGCCACCGCAGGATGCAGACTATACATTTCTGCAGATTTATTTCATGGGCAATACACAACAAGAAGTAGATCAGCGTTCTACACACAACACTTCGGTAAAAAGACCAATTAATTGTGGAACAACTGCAAACTTTTTTTCATAAACTCAATGAATTGATTGGATTGTTCAAAACTGCATTGGACCGCATGCCAACTGGTGATCACAAAATTATGGAACACCATGTTTGTTCATCACGTTCACGTGTAATCCGCAATGGATAGAAATTCGACAAGAGCTATTCCCTGGCAATCACCTATCGATCGCCATGACATCACCGCAAGAGTCTTTAAACAAAAATTTAAATCACTGATGAATTTCACTGTCAAGCATCGCGTGTTTGGTGATACTCGATGCTGGATGACGTATTCAGTGGAGTGGCCGAAACGCGGGTTGCCACACGCACATATTCTCATTTGGTTGATAGAGAAAATAAGACCAAATTAAATCGATGATGTGATATCAGCGGAAATTCCCAACAAAGAAGAAGATCCAGGCTTGCATGAATTTGTTACTAAGAACATGATTCACGGCTCCTGTGGAACATTAAATAACAATTCGCCGTGTATGGTCGGAGGAAAATGTTCGAAGCGTTATCCACGGACATTAGTAGCAGAAACAATTACGGGCAGTAGCGGTTATCCACTGTATCGTCATCGATCAACTGCGGACAATGGAAATTCAACAATTGTCAAAGTGAATCAACAGAATATTGAAGTTGACAATCGTTGGATTGTTCCATATTCACCATTACTCTCAAAGACATTCAAAGCGCACATCAACGTCGAATACTGCCATTCCGTGAAATCAATTAAATACATATGCAAGTATGTGACCAAAGGAAGTGACATGGCTGTGATTGGAGTTAGTGCGGAGAATTCGAACGATGAAGTCACTCAATATCAAATGGGCCGTTACGTTAGCAGTAACGAAGCAATTTGGCTCATTTTTTCATTCACCATTCATGAAAGATATCCCACTTTTGTTCACTTGGCCGTACACCTGGAAAACGGTCAGAGAGTATTTTTCACAGCGGTGAACGCATTACAACGAGCCAATCAACCGCCATCTACAACGTTAACCAGTTTTTTTTAATGTGCCAAAATGATGATTTCGCCCGAACACTGCTATACTCCGAAATGCCAAAATATTATACTTGGAATCAATCGTCAAAGAAATTTCAACGACGGAAACAAGGAAATCCAGTTCCAGGTTACCCACAAGTATTTTCCACCGATGCATTAGGTCGCACTTACACAGTCCATCCAAGCAACGACGAGTGTTTTTATTTGCGTTTGCTATTAGTCAACGTTCGTGGCCCAACATCATTCCAACATCTACGAACTGTTAATGATGAATTGTGTGACACATATAGAGAAGCCTGTCAACGTTTACGTTTGCTAGAGAACGACACTCATTGGGATTACACCCTCAGAGATGCTGCAATTTCGTCAAATGCTCATCAAATACGAACTTTGTTTTCCATAATTATCTCAACATACTTTCCATCAAATCCAATCGATTTGTGGAACAAATACAAAGATGACATGTCTGATGATATTTTGCATCAGATGCGTATTAGAACATCAAACCCAGGTTTGCAACTGAGCGACGAAATTCACAACGAGGCATTGTTATTAATTGAAGATATTCTCAAAAACAACTCAACTAATTTCACTAAAATTTCACAATTTACACATATTAGTAAGCTACTAGAATTGTTTAGAGAATAAAAATGGCACTACAATCAAATAAATTAAAATAGGGTAGTTTAATATAATAAAATAAAATTGCACTATCCTCCTACAAACTATAAATCTAAATTTTTAAATTTGAGTTAAAAACCCGCACTGCATAGTTAGGCAGGCCTAGATAAAGTCTGTTGTTTTTAAATATATGTATATATATATATTTAATTATGTATTTCTAACGGGTACGTAATTAATCTACCTGTGTTTTTTTCACGGGGGCTTACTATTTAATAATTAATTTACACTTTCTCTACACTGTCTCCTTTCTATATTCCCCAAATCTGAAAAACGCCAGTGCCTTGAAAGTTAAAATTCAGCAAAAAATGTTTTCTTTGCAAAAATGTGCTATAATATATTTTTGTGTAAGGCAAAACAAAAATATAACAAAACCGTAGTTTATTAAAAACCGATCCGATAGTTATCCTTTCAATTTGGACAACATGAAAGTATAAAATAGCTTTATAATTTTAAAGTCACATTTATAAAGCATACAATAAACAGCTGTTAACAATAAACCCAGGTTAAAATATATTTAACAGCTGATTACGTAATCAGTTTTAATACTTCAATAAAAACGAAGCTAAAGCCGTGTTGACACGATACGACTATGTGTTGAACTTTAATTTTAAGTTTAAAATACCTAGGTTAGGTTTCGTGTTACAAGAGATACATATATAGGCCTATTAAGCCTCACCAATAAATATTTGAGTTGTGAATCCGGTACAAATTATTTAATCGAAAATTTTAATTATTTCCACTGAAATGTTTTAGTTACGATGCATTGTCGCTCTCAAGCCGTATTCCAATTCGTTACTCGTGTTTCGTGTTTGTATTTTGTAACTGTTTTATTTGTGTGCATTTCTTTAAAATTAAACTGAAGGGGTTTAAAAGTTTAAAGCAATGACGGAAAGCCCATATTACTAACCTACATTTTAAATTATGTTTTTAACTCTGGCCTTAGCTTATAATTGTTAATTGATTTTAAATGTTTTAATTTAAGAGTTTTCTCTTGATAATGAAAGTGAATACATATTTTCAAAACACTGCGGATAAAATTTTGTACACACAAGTAATAATAAATGCAAAGTTTGAAAAATTATTATTTGAACAAGGCGAACATAAATGTGTATTTACTTTTAAATAAAATATCCAGAAAGTTGAACATTATTCATATTTTTCAATAGGAAAGATGAGCTATTTCAGAACCTCTTAGGTCGAGTGTGGCTATTTAGCGGCTTCGTGAGTAGACCATTTTTTCAAATAGTTGATTAAAATCTTGAAACTTATAAACTTAATTTTGGTAATTCGCTCAACTCCCGTAATGGGTTCAGCTGTGTGATCGAATTATTCTTAAATAAACGACTTACATGGCTCTCATTCTGTTCACCGTACATCTGTTGTGTTTCATGACGAGTGTAGTCTAGAAATACATTTTGTCAAGAATGCTCTGCCCAGCCAATCAATCAATATTAAAAGGTTTATATTTTCAGCAATCTGCTGTCGGTCTAATTTTAACGAAGCTAATCATTGGCGGAGCTATAAGAAACACCGATAGCGTAATCATTTATGAATTCAGTAACTAACATCTTTAGATTGGATTAGTTTTGAACCGAAGTAAAAGAAAGAAAACCTGTCTATTTTATTTAATTTACCGCTGTAAAAATATCATAATTTATATTTTAACTTTAAGTAGGGACTGATAATTAAAACAACGTTGAACAATGTCGTTGTTTCGAGGATTCCTTGAAATAAAACTGAAAATTAACAGAAACAATTTTTCATTTATTTTTAAACCTCTACAAAAAAATTACAGTTTGTAAGATTGGATCACACTACCTACACATATTTCTCGTGCAGAAAACAGACAATCTTCAGACGTCAATTTAGAATACCTGAAAGATTACAATAGAAGAAATTCATTTCTAAAACATGTTAAACTGTACCGACAGCGTTACGCCCAACTGACCATTTTACACAGATCCACAGCTCGAAAATGTCTTGAGCTTAAGAGTACAACTAACGAAAAGTAAATTGATTTTACTAAATTCGATAACATTAAACTGAAGGAATCTGTGTTTGAAAATATTACTTTTGTATATTGTCTTGTTTTCTTCTTGATCTTCTAATTAATTATTGAATGTTGAGATTTTACTTCTTCTACAGATTAAACTAGTGAGCCGATTTTTATAATTGAGAACTCTTTTTGTTTTTCCTTATATAAAAAAAAAAACGCTTGAATAAAATTATTGCTGCGACTTTGTAGGCCAATATCACACTGGAACTGATAATTGTGTATTTTAACTAATCTATATTGGGATTACACTATAAAAATCTAACAAAAAGTTTTAAGTACAGGAAATTTTGTCACGCGGCATCGTTCTGCCCAAAAAAATGTCACGCGGCGACAGGATAGAGCAGGGGTAGTGAACCTTTGTATAAGTACCGCCCACATTTGTTTGTATCTCTGTTAGTAGTAACATTTTATAACTGCCCACGTTCCACAGTAATGGTTAAAGCGGGGAAGTAACTTTACTTTATATAATTTAACATTTGGATGCTTCTTAGAAAGATGTTTTCGCCATCGACTTGACTTAATTGGATAATATTTTATGACACTATAAACATATCGGTTGTTGTTTATTTACAACAGATTCTATGGAAACCATCTTCAGATTCTCTGACAAATAGGCACAAGAGTTGTTTTTGAAAAATTAAACTATATTTGATTTGAAGCTGCTGGCTCGAGTACAGCTGGGTGGTGAGGAAGGAGATGAACGAAAAATGAAGAGGCTCTTTGTTTGCGGACACTTACGTAACATTAACTAAACTTATGTACATGAGATACAAATACTAATACATTTTCTGAAATTTAAATTCTCACAGCAAATTTTGTGATAGCCTAATGAAAGTGTTTCAAAACCCCTACCGCCCACCATTAATTCTGGAACGCCCACTAGTAGGCGTTATTGACCAGGTAAACTATCGCTGGTATAGAGTTTGTTAAACTACAGAACGGCTAGATTTCTACGTTGGAAGTGATAACTTCTATGACCGATTTATATTTTTATCAGTATTAATATTAGAGGAGAATAAGGGTTAACAAATTACACAAGTCAATATAAAGTTAAAAAATATCATATCATAGGGGCCTACTTTGAAATTGCATAAAATTACTGTAATTTTATTCAAATAACAAATTATTCTTAACTCCTAAACATTGTAAGTAAGTAATTTAAGTGTATTTCCAGTTATCAGTAAATCTGCAGAACATTATATTTTATATGTTTTCTCACATTATATATTACAAATTTTTATTCCATTTTAAGCGTATATATAATCAAGTTATAAATAATCAGATATGAAAATTGACCATATTCCATTAGTTTAATTCAAAATAGAGTAAAGTCTTTAACTTTTACTAAAAAATATTATTTGGTTTTAAATTTCCTAAAGTTTATAAGAAATTGTAAAAACTTTCAAAATTTTAAAAATTGTTAATTATTTAAAATTGTTAATTATCTTAAAAAGTATTAATTTTTCCAAAAAATAATATGACTTCCTTTCTGTCTAACAGATTTAAAAATGCGTACTCACAGGTTATAAATTTGCCATTTGAAAAAAATATAGAAAAGTTATGGAAAATTCCTCAAATAATAATAAATATAATTGTAATTTACTGACTTTCTGTGTTAACGAATCCAAAACAGAAAATGCAACACTCTTATATAAATCATGAGTCACTTTATATGTATTAGTAAATCACAAGAAAACAGGTGACGAAATATTTATAACAGAAATTTTAGTACTATTAAAAAAATAAGACAATAATTTTAAGTTATATTTTAGACTTATTTAAATTAATTGTTAATTTATTCAAATGATCCTAAAAGTATAAAAACGGCCAAATAAAAACCATTAAAACTCTCACCGATATACAATATACTCGAAGTTACAATGAGTAAACAGCCTATGGGTTAGTAGAACTGAGTAATCGCAGGTGGCAGCACACAACAATGTTCCTCGATGACCGCACCAACACAATATCAAATATTTAAAGCAGAAGACCGCTAGAACACTCAACGATTCGCACTATACTCACACATTTAAGCTGATAAGAACAGATACTACACTTTGATCTTAGCCAAGAGGCCGAGAAGCGGTACTATTATAAGGCACTTTTAATACGGTAACCAGTTAAAACAGTCCTAGTCTGTAATAGCGTGAAGTTTATATAAATTTTAATTTTGTATCCCTATCGCGGTAAAAAAGAGCACGATTTCCGGGAGAATTGCCTACAAGATTACGTTTGAAACGTTACTAGCTATATTTTAACACGGAATCACGTGCCTACGTGTCTTAATATACTATTTATCCCTATTCCCTCTTCACGCTCTGACTTGTTTCTACGCAAAAGTTCGTGACGAGAGATTTCAGAAACATAGTCAAGCGAAAATACCCAACGGCCCAATAGAAGATATCTCTTCAAAAATTGGTTGACCTCTCATGATAAAGATATTTTTATTTTTTTAACTTGGTGGTTTTAATATAGTGGTGTACAGCCGTCATTTTTGTATAACATACGAGAAAATTGTAATTTGTATAATAGGATTATAGTAAATTTAATTGATTTTTGAATGATGTAATTCACAAATGTACTTGGCTTATAAGTGAGAGAAATTTCGCAATTAGCTTACATGGACTGTGAACAAATCATATTTTGGGGGTTTCCTATGAATTTAATTTTTTATTCCGGAAACTGAACCAAAAATATCTTTGCACAGGATTATAGTAAATTTAATTGCCTTTCGAATTATATAATTCACAAATGTAGGACTACTCAGGCTTATGAGTGAGAGAAATTTCGCAATTATCTTACAAGGATAGCAAAAAAAAAATCATATTTTGGGAGTTTACTATGAATTTTGTTTCTTGTTCAGGGAACTGTACATAAAATACCTTTGCACATGATTATAGTAAATTTAATTGCCTTTTAAGTGAGTGAGAATGATATAACTCACAAATTGTTCTCGGACTTACATACTCCTCAAATCCCTACCCAAAAATGATTAAACGATCTAACTCCGCCATTTTGAATCGGATCGAAAAACAAAAAAGTGTATCTGAAGAATCCTACTAGGACCCTTTTACCGAAAAACCAGCAATTTTGAAGCATGTTTACTGCGACTTATTAATCCGGGAACAAAACATATGATCATATATATATATATATATTCATTCAGAGCAAATCGTACTTTTTTGTCCTTATATTTATATCTACATATACATATATATATGTAACAATTTAAAAATTTTGGGTATCGTCTCCAAATGGTCTGAAACGGATAGAAACTAAGACCTGCCCTCCTCCGAAAAACCGTTTTGAAGTTGGGTCGAGTGTAATAGCTCTTACTTTCCTCAAAAATTTGGGTAAAAACAGATATTCCTTTAAAACGAAGGGTGAAATATTTGTCTATCTTTGTTAAAAGCACAGTAATCCAGCCGTATCTATATTTTTAACCCTCACAATAGCCTATATTATTATAAAAGACGTGGCTATTGCATGTGATTACAATTTAATATTAGTATAACTCTATAAAACGTACAACTATAGAAATTTTACATTCTACCTAAAACAATTTGAGCAAACTATTTTCCCTAAAATAGACAAGCAGAACGTTAAACCTAAAATATACGAGCAAAACCTTCTACCTAAAATATATGAGCAAAACCTTCTACCTAAAATACACGATCGAAACTTTCTTCCTAAAATAGACAGGAAGAACATTCAATCAAAAATAAATGAACAAAACCTTCTACCTAAAATAAATGAGCAAAACATTCTAGGTACCTAAATTAGACGAGGAAAACATTCTACCTAAAATAGATTAGCAAGGCCTTCTACATAAAATATAGGCGTAAAACATTCTTAAGAAAAGAGACGAACGAAACATTCAAAATAAAACAGATGAGCAAACCTTTCTATCTAAAATAGAGTAGTAAAACATTTTTCCTAAAAGAGACGAGTGAAATATTTTACCTAAAATATATGAGCAAAATATTCTACCTAAAATTAAGTAGTAAAACATTCTTCCTAAAAAAGACGAGCAAAACTTTTTAAATAAAGTAGATATGGAAAACATTCTACCTAAAGTAAATAAGAAAAAACATTATAAGACAAGACATTGCTTGAATGGATTCAGTAAGTGTGTAGATCAGTAAAGATATTTGCAAACCACAATAATTTGTTTAAAATGTAAATGTTTTATATTCTGACGAACGGCTTTTGTAGCATTTTTGTTCCGAGACGGATCGCAATGACTGATAACTTTATTATTTGTGATAACGAATTCCATCTTCCAAGTAAGTAGTTATGGAAATTGTATTGGAAAAATAATGGCTATAATTAGGTGTTAGAACATTTTGAGAAACGTATTTATTGTTTCAAGATCATAAACTCTATTTTATGAAAATTGCCTGACCACCATAGTTTATATTAAAATGACAGAACTATAATGTCCAAACGTAAAAATACTTACCCTCAAAAAGCAACGCTCGGGTGACGGGTCCGTTAGTTAGGCCGATGTATTGCATAGTGTTCTCAGACTCTGATCCAATTTGCAACTCCCCCCCCCCTCCGAAGCTACCCGCGAGTCCCCGCTTAGCTAAAAACTAAAATATCCGGCTTTATATCTGGATAAACACAAGGCCGAGTATAAGTTGACAATGAATATAAATACATAACCCAAATACCCTTATACGTATGTAACTACAGATTAATATTGCAGCTTATAAATTTAATTCAATTATATGTGCACCCAAAAAAATTTAATCAAAGCGTACATGAATTAGTAGTTTTCACACGAAAGTCTGACATGTAGACGTAGCCTTCATTAAATGGACAAACAAGGAAAACACGTTTGACAGGGACAAAATAATTTCCACCACCATGTTTTTCTTAATATTAACTTCTCTGTTTGTAAAACAACAAAGAAAATACCTAAATCATTAAAATAATTTGATCAACCACGTGGACTGCTTACGTGAAATGAGCAACTTAAGATAATTTAATTCAATACCCGAATTTAAAATATTAGTTTGGTACATTTTGTGTTTTTTGTTGTACTTGTTGACGTTTAAGCTACGTGCATTTAAACGAAATTTAAAAGTCATTTGTTAATTTGTCTAATTAGTGGTTACCTCAAACAGTACCATTACCCAAAACATTTAAAACTCTACTTTGGTACATTTTGTGTATATTAATTTTTTTATTGTACTTGACCGCGTTTAAGTTACGTGTATTTAGTCGTAATTTAAAATCCTCTTGTTAATTCGTCTAATTAGTGGTTACCTCTAATGGCACCAATACTCAAAACATTAAAAACCCTACTTTGGTACATTTTGTGTATACAGTATTATTGGTTTTTATTGTACTTGACGACGTTAAAGGTACGTGTATTTAGTAGTAATTAAAAACCCTCTTGTTAATTCGTCTAATTAGTGGTTACCTCTAATGGCACCAATACCCGAAACAATAAAAACCCTACTTTGGTACATTTTGTGTATACAGTATTATTGGTTTTATTGTACTTGATGACGTTAAAGGTACGTGTATTTAGTAGTAATTTAAAATCATCTTGTTAATCAGTCTAATTTAATGGTTAACTCTAACAGCACCGATACCCGAAACATTTAAAACCCTACTTTGGTACATTTTGTGTATACAGTATTATTGGTTTTATTGTACTTGATGACGTTAAAGGTACGTGCATTTAGTAGTAATTTAAAATCATCTTGTTAATCAGTCTAATTTAATGGTTAACTCTAACAGCACCGATACCCGAAACATTAAAAACCCTTCTTTGGTACATTTTGTGTATACAGTATTATTGGTTTTTATTGTACTTGACGATGTTAAAGGTACGTGTATTTAGTAGTAATTTTAAACCCTCTTGTTAATTAGTTTAGTTTAATGGTTTACTCTAACAGCACCGATACCAGAAGCATTTAAAACCCTACTTTGGTACATTTTGTGTATACAGTATTATTGGTTTTTATTGTACTTGACGATGTTAAAGGTACGTGTATTTAGTAGTAATTTGAAACCCTCTTGTTAATTAGTTTAATTTAATGGTTAACTCTAACAGCACCGATACCCGAAACATTAAAAACCCTACTTTGGTACATTTTGTGTATACAGTATTATTGGTTTTTATTGTACTTGACGACGTGAAGGTACGTGTATTTAGTAGTAAATTGAAACCCTCATGTTAATTAGTCTAATTTAATGGTTAACTCTAACAGCACTGATACCTGAAACATTAAAAACCCTACTTTGGTACATTTTGTGTATATAGTATTATTGGTTTTTATTGTACTTGACGACGTTAAAGGTACGTGTATTTAGTAGTAATTTGAAACCCTCTTGTTAATTAGTCTAATTTAATGGTTAACTCTAACAGCACCGATACCCGCCCGAAACATTAAAAACCCTACTTTGGTACATTTTGTGTATACAGTATTATTGGTTTTTATTGTACTTGACGATGTTAAAGGTACGTGTATTTACTAGTAATTTAAAATCCTCTTGTTAATTAGTCTAATTTAATGGTTAACTCTAACAGCACTGATACCCGAAACATTAAAAACCCTACTTTGGTACATTTTGTGTATACAGTATTATTGGTTTTTATTGTACTTGACGACGTTAAAGGTACGTGTATTTACTAGTAATTTAAAACCCTCTTGTTAAT
>JAGFPH010011631.1:7770-27410 GCA_018207615.1 Philaenus spumarius | reverse complement strand
AAAAAAACTAGAGGACTTTATGATTATAATATTTGTATAATTATTAACCTTAAAAACTCTTCTATAGAAATTAGTTTAGAGTCGTACTCTATGCATTTAATCTTACCCCTCCCCTGAATCACTTCCGCTCTGGGGAGTCGACTGGCCCTCGGCCCTACCTGGCTGTTTTGACAGTTTATGACCCCCACGGCAAAAGATCGGCTGGCCCTCGCTCCGTTTTCCATCCCTTAAACGTCATCCGTAGAGTCTTACATCTCGCTGGTTTTGTCTATTCACGATTTTTCAAACCCTCTCTGACTGGGAGCTATTGCATATTTACCCCCCCCCCCCCCCGCTCATTTAACCCCCAGTAGTGCCCTTGCCCCTCCCCCCACCCAGTGTTTCAGGTCTAGAACCACCACTACCGAAGAGCTTTACCTATTGGTTCTAGTGATGAAATATGCTATTAAACGATGTTAAACATTTTTCTATATTCATTAGAAGCAGTTCCGATACGTTTTTAACACACAGTATATGAGTATTTAGTTCCGCCGATTTCAACATTCAAAAGAATCCATCACCCGAGTTCTAGAGCACCTAATCGGGGTTTATTTAAGGGAAGGATTACATTAGGACGTGCTAAAACTGTTTCAAACGGCTGAACGCTAAATAAAGCACCTGGATCGATAAAGAGCGGGGAACAGTCCATTCCACTGGATGATACTAATTGTGCTCGTACCTTGGGGTGTTAAGTGTTTCACTCCAAGTCACGCAACGTTTCGAGTCCTATTAACACGTTCACTGCTACGCAAATTTCGTATTTACTATGCTAGGAGCTGACCTTTTATTTTTATATTTATAGCCTAAATGAATAGAAATTACTTTATTTTAATATTTATAGCCTAAATGAGTAGAAATTACTTTACTTTTTATTTTTGAACCTTTCCACGTAATAATCACTAATATCTTAAAGCGGACGCACGTAGGCTTAAAATTGGCGTGCGAAGCACGCAACGCTCTGTGTATTGAAAATTCCCAATAGATTTTTAGCTGTTAGTTTTTCCCAGCTGTAAATTCCCAACAGCTGTTAGTTTATTTATCAGCTGTTTATTACTATTTAGTGAATATGGCCAAATTCCACACCCATACAACCCTACTTTCAACTTTTAAATTTGAGTTTTCTCTGTTATTGATGACTCAATTTTTTTAAACAATACATTGTTAGATTTGGCTTGAAATTTCCAACAAATTTGCATTCTTGACATTGTTTTGTAAAATTTATAGTTTTTGAGGTATTTACATTCGAAATTTGTTAACAGCCACCATTTTGAAACGGTTAATTGCAAGAGAACAAATTTTTAATGGTAAATGTGTCGTAATGAGGTCAACATTCATAAAAATTTTCAGCATTGTATCTTCAACCGTTTCTGAGATATTGCCACTTTTGTGAAAATCACATACGGACGGACAGACAGAAAGCGGGGCGAGATAGGCCACATGTTTATATGACAATTTTTGTTTATATTGGCCTGGTGAATAACCTGGAAAAGTTTCGGACAGCCGAAGCTGGACACCCTGTATAGGACATTTATCAAATTTCTAATGGCACCTCAAAACGTTATGGGGACCATACCGGTGCTCATTTACTACCTTAGGTCTTACAATAAGGGTCGATGCAATAGCTCATCTATGGAAATTCGTTAATGAAACATGTATCTCATCTCGATCGTTTACTATACAAATACAGGGCTATAGAATACAAGGGCTAGACCAGTCCGCTAAGGAAAGCGTTCCCGGCACTGCCAATGTGATGACGTCACGGTGGTAACTCCTGCTCCATTCCCACCGCTTCTCATAAGTATTCTCTGCTACAATAATTTCAATTTCTTAGCAAAGCTGTAACATTTTATGATACGCTCTTCTTTAGTTTTAGTATTGACACTACACAAAGCAATAAGTAAACTGTAAAAAATTATTAGTTTAAAGATGTAAGAATAAGACAGGGTTACAATAAAACTAATTCGTAGGTAATAAATCGATGTAGTATACTTATAATGTTAGCATCCTTTTAATTTGATTCTATGAAACATTTCTGAAAATTAAATACGAAATTGAACAAAATGTGAAACGATATTGAAAATAATTGTATTTATTACAATAAACCACCAAAACTTGAATGTCATACTGCAGTTTAGTAAAACATGTGTAATACTTATAAAATAAAACACATAAAAGTTATAAATACTTATAAATAATAAGTAGCTTATATGCAGATATGCACATGACATAATAATTACTGCTGACATAATATATTTTAAAAAAATAAAACTGCTTTATAGAAATTTTCCTTCCCTAGGCCTCAGAGAATAGTTAATTTAATAGCTGAATTTAAACAATTGAACTACGTATTTAAATTTAAATTGACCCTGTGCAATTTAATTTAGTCTAGAAGTTTAACTTAAAATTATGTTTTATTTATTTCATCAATAATTTATTACTCTAGGTTTAAATTTGATTATAATTATTTGTATATTATATCTAATTATTCTTTTTAATCTTGGTAACATGTCATAAAGTAATCTCGTCTGCAACGTAACAATTAATAAATAAATACCTTGCTAAACATATAATATAGGTAATTGTGTGTATTGTATAATTTTTTTAAGAAATTCATGGAATGCCTCTTCGAGAAAATTAGCATTGAATATGCGTCAAAAGGCGAAAAATCTCGAGGAATTATATACCTTCTTTAAAAACGTGTACTGAGCAAAATAATTGCTCAATATTAACCAAACTCGCTAAACATATAACTTAGGTGATTGTGTGTACGAGTAATTTTTTTTAGAAATTCGTGGAATGCCTCTTCAAAAAAATAGCCTTAAATATGCGTCAAAAGGCGAAAATATCGCGGAATTAAATACTTTCTTTACACACTTGTACTGAAAAAAATAATTGCTCAATATTAACCAAACTCGCTAAACATATATCTTAGGTGATTGTGTGTATTGAATATTTTTTTAAAGAAATTCGTGGAAAATTAGCCTTAAATATGCGTCAAAAGGCGAAAATCTCGCGGAATTATATACCTTTTTTAAACGCTTGTAGTGAACAAAATAATTACTTAATATTCACCAAACTTGGTAAACATATAATTTAGGGGATTGTGTGTATTGCATAAGTTTTTAAAGAATTAATTATCATCTGCAACGTTATGTCAAAAAACATGTAAGAACTAAGGCGAATTGTGCTTACGCGGCATGTCATGGTACCAGTGTGACGTCACATAGGAGGGGGGGCGAGAGGAAGGTTGGAACAGTCGGCGAGCGTCAACATCAAAGGAGTGGTCCAGCCCTTGTATTCTATAGCCCTGATACAAATACGTTAATATCTCATAAACGCTTCAAGATATTATCATAAAACTGGTTATGCACATTGATATAAATAGGGTTAATTTTACTTAAAACATTAGGCGATGATTGCCGCTCAGGTTGTTCGCCTCAAAAACTAACACAAATTATTTACAACATTTGTTTTCCTGCAACAATCCGTTTCAAAATAGCAGCAGTTGAATGTTTTCAATATTTCCTTTTAAATACCTAGAAAACAATACATTTAAAAGGAGATAAATACTTGGTTTAATACAAAGTTAAAAACATTTGAAATGTTTCCTAAAGATTTATGTTGGTATTAGCGTGAATGTCCCAGAAACATTCTTCTTTCTGGTATTTTAAAATTGATATTTTCACAGCTTCAACATTACATGTTAATTTCCCCATCGTATTATAACATTAAAGGAAAGGAACGCATGGAATCTATACTAATATTATAAAGAGGTAAAAGTTCTTTGTTTGTTTGTATGTAGGGGGTAATCTCTGGAACTAACTGAACCGATTGAAAAAAAATGTTTACTAATAAAAAGCTACATTAACACTGAGTAACATTGGCTATAATTCGTTTTGATAAAGACATTTTTTATTTCAATATTTGTAAATTTAGACGGAAAAAATTCTTAGGTTAGGTCTAGATTGATGAACCAACACATGTATTTACATTCATTACCACAGCAACCAATTGAATAAAATAACAGATAAAACAGCTGTTTGCTCTAATATTTCCATTAACAGCTGATTTCAAACTTTGAAGCAATTATTTGTATTTCTAACTATTGGGTTAGGTTTTTATTAAAGTGTAGACCTGAGCCTTCCTGCTCTGCTGCTATAAAAATATTCGAAATAATTTGATTTGAAAATTTAACATTATTTACCATCTTAGCTTTGGGGTTATTATTAATCCTACACCTTTATTATAAAGTAAACATAACATGATTATGTGTATAGAATGTTGCAAAGGAATTGGCGTGCGGAGCATCCAGGGGTTTGCCCTAGTTTATTATAAAAAGACTTATACGTTCAGGTTAGCAAGTTACTTTATTCTTTTTTTTTTTAATCTTTGTCAAAGTTTACAACATGTCAAAGATTATTTGAGCAAAGTTTGAGAAACTAATTACTTCGTACAAATTTCTTTTACGAAAGACCTTTGATCAAAGAAATCAGACGTCTGTTTGGCAGTGTAATATTATAAATAAACACCTTGTTTCCGTAAAATGCTGCACACAGGACTGTGAACAGCATTTCAGGGAAACAAGGTGTTTATTTATAACTAGGGGCTCTGCCCCTGGACGCTTCGCGTCCCAACCCTGCCTCGGCCTTCGGCCTCAGATGGCTGCTTCGCTTCGCTCGCAGTTGGAAAATTCGATAAAGAATCTCGTTAATCTTTGGCTCGTTTGTACATAGATGACCTAGCATAAATCAGCTGTTTTATTTGGCAGCTGACTCAAACTCATTAAACATTATCTTCATAAGATTAACATGGGAAATTTGAAGGATTGTGTGCCGGAGCTCCTTCTTGGGTGAATAGCGGCTGAACGGATGATTGGATCTTCAATTTGATGGGAAATCGTTAGTTTGAAATTAAATTTTCTAAAACTTTTGTGTTTAACATTTTTTTCTATCTCTTACCGTTTTCTTACAAAATACAATCAAAGTGGAAAAATGAAGAAATTGAAAAATCGAAAAAATCTTTCCCGCCCAAAAGGTGCTTTCAAAATAAAAAAATGTTAAATTCTGGCAATTTTCCCAAAAGTTCCTCGTCGAGAGCTTTAATTTAAGTATAAGGTTGATGGGGTTCCGATTACGGGAAGTGCCTAATAATTAATGTCAGTGAATCAGTGAAATCGTCTATATTTAAGGACGTTGGGCGGAGCCTCCCTTCTCGGATGAATAGTGGCTAAATGGATGATTGGATATTGAATTTGACGGAAAATCTCTTCTTTGAAATTTAATTTTCTGCAACTTTTGTATTTAACATTTTTTTGCTATTTCTTACCACTTTCTTGCTAAATGCGCTCAAAGTGGGAAAATGAAGAAATTCAAAAATCGAAAAAATCGTTCCCGCCCAAAAGGTGCTTCCAAAATTAAAAATTGTTAAATTCTGGCAATATTCCCAAAAGTTTCTCGTCGAGAGCTTTAATTCAAGTAATTAATGTCAGTGAATCAGTGAAACCGGTTAGCTTTAAGAACGTTGGGCGGAGCTTCCCTTCTCGGATGAATAGTGGCTAAATGGATGATTCGATCTTAAATCTGATAAAAATCGTTGGTCTGAAATTAAATTTTCTACAACTTTTGTGTTTAAAATTTTTTGCTATCTTTTACCGTTTTCTTACAAAACACGCTCAAAGTTGGAAAATGAAAAAATGATAAAAATCTAAAAAATTTTTCTCGCCCAAAAGGTGCTTGCAAAATTAAAAAATGTTAACTTCTGGCAATTTTCCCAAAAGTTTCTCGTCAAGAGCTTTAATTCAAGTATAAGGTTGAGGGGGGTCCGATTACGGGAAGTGCCAAATAATTAATGTCAATGAATCAGTGTTACCGTCTAGCTTTATATAAGTAGATAAATCCAGTCCAGTAAGGCAAAAAACAAGTTAATCATCAAGTGTAATATTCAAGCATTGTCGAATTTGGGGCACTGAAAACCCTCGAGTTCAGAAACAGTTGTATCCACAACGAGTCACTGTCAGGTGGGGGTTGTTGGACCGGTGGAGTGATTGGGCCGTACTTTTTTGAAGACGATGCCCGAAATGAATTAACAGCAAATGGCGAACGTTACCGCAACATAACAGAACTTGTATGGCCTCAATCATAAATCATGAAAAATATATCATGCATACATACGGGGGCTGTGTGCCGAAAAAAAGGTTGTCGGGAAAATAGTGCACGATCGCGCCGCGAGGTAGCGCTAGGGAGAAATCATTGGTAGCATTGGTGCTTCACACCGCTTCCGTCGTTTCCCCAATAGATAGCGCCACTATCGTCGAATTTCCAGTGGATTGAAATATTGCATTGGATCGGAGTTCTATTAGGTTATCCAAATACAATGCCTCAATTGAACAATATGAATCTGGCGGACATTTGGTTGTAGCAGGCTGGCGCTACCTGTCGTACTGCAAACGAAACAACTGATTGCGAGAAAAATGTCCTGACCATCTTATCTCACGCCAATTGGCCACCGAGATCCTGTGATTTATTATGTGACTTCTTCACATTTATGAAATCCCGTGCTTACGACAACAAACCAACAGCAATTCCTGAACTCAAGACAGCAATTCGAGGTTTCATTGAGCCACAATTTCGTGCGGTAAGGTTATAGAAAATTCTGTTGAAAGAGTGAATGTGTGCCACCATAGTCGTGGAGGGCATTTGTCTGATATCGTGATCCGCAATTGAGGGTCTGCTCCAGTAAACGAGAAAGCAACCGGAAACGAAAGCGCTTCTCACTATATCCCTATCTAAATAGTGCAATTTCTTGCAGCTGAACGCTTTGACATTGCCTCATTTCAAACTATTTTATAAGTCTATCTTTTGTAATTGAGTGTTGAAAAAAAAACTGAATATTCTTTATAAAATTTCGGATCCGGCTTGCAAGTTATTTTTCATTATTAATTTTTTATTGTGTTAGGGAAAAAATTCAAACTTTTTACTTACAAAATATCAATTACATAACAAATCAAAAGCATTAAAAAAAACTAAATTGCAAAACGGATGCGTATTGTGACCGTGCCTAAAATGAGACCTTGCAAACAATTTTATGATCAAAAATAAACGAAATAAATGGTTTGAAATTTAACATTGCTCTTATGGGATAAAAATCAAGACAGCCGCCACTACAGTAGACCCTTAACCGCAGTAAGTGCACTTTCATTGTAATAAAAATATTTGAAAATGTTTAATAAATGAAAATAATATAATTAACAAGCATCCTTTATGGGGCACCCTATATTTCCAGGAAACAAACAACGTGAATAGGAAAATACAAAGTACTAAACCGATGATTAATATCACGGTTCGCTAGAGCTGAATTTTCCCCACAAAGCGCCGCAGCGTGGGAGAACCAACGCTTGCGTAACTGCAGGTATGTAACAAGATTACAAAACTTTTTGTTTGATTATGCAACGATTGAAATCCGCTGAAGCTCGTTGTAACCAACTGCAACCGAGGCAACTAATCGTGCGTTAACGTCGGCCTGTTTGTTTAAATGTAGGCTATGTACATTCTATACAGGGAGAATCAGGAAGAAACTGCAGGCGAGGAAATAAAGCGCGAAACGTAAGACAATTTTAGCAGCAAGCAGCAAGACGGGTCGAGATGCTGTTTTTTGCATTCGATTCAGGAAGCCGCCAGGAATGTTTCTGACCCCGTGCGATCGATGAGAGATCAATATTGCATAGGAGCATAAGAAAAATTCATTTTTTTTAAAGTGCATTCAATGAACTGGTTAAAGACAAATGTATATCTTGGTCAATAATGACAGAAATGGGCCCAATTTCGGTAATCGGGGGTTTTTGGGGACGCTGAACACGAATATAGGCCTATTACCGGAGATGAGTCTCGGAGCACTTGGGGACAAGGGCGGGTGATATCCACGTCGTATCCTGGAACTTTCTAGAAGTACGACACGAAATTGATCGCAACTCGTTACAAAGGGGTTTTTGGGGTCGCTGAACACGAATATACTATCGGCGATGACCCTCGGAGCACCTGGGGCCAAGGGTGGGCGATATCCACGTGGTCTTCTGGAATTTTCTAGAAATACGCCATGAAATTGATCGAAACTCGTTACACGGGGGCTTTTGGGGTCGCAAATTTTTAATACACATTCGGTGTGACATCTTTACCCGTGTACAAAAACCAAAAGATGGTTTCATATATTTTCAAAACGACGGTCGTTTACAATATTGAATGTAAAGTATCTC
Source organism: Philaenus spumarius (assembly GCA_018207615.1). Classification (NCBI taxonomy): domain Eukaryota; kingdom Metazoa; phylum Arthropoda; class Insecta; order Hemiptera; family Aphrophoridae; genus Philaenus; species Philaenus spumarius. The sequence goes on along the minus strand of JAGFPH010011631.1, from coordinate 19,123 downwards.
GAAAACAACTAACTTTATAAAAACGCTTGTGTTTTTAATGACAAACATTGCTTTTGTTTAATTATTTCTGTAACTTAAAAGAAATCCGGGGAGAAACCCCTGAAAAAATTTTACGTCCTGTCAAAAAGCGTGCTACCGGTTGATTTATTTTTTGTATGCGACTTAGAAAATCAACTTGTGTACCATAGTTGGACCAAATCGGGCGTAAAATGGTTAGGTGTGAACACATATATGTCATTAAAAAATATATATACAATGTCTAATGACGTGTTCTGGACCATGATCTGTGCTCATTGGCCAGGTATCACCATAAGAGTCACTGCCCTAGCTCATCTTTCCTATTGGAATTCCATAAAAACAATTTCTCATAGAAAGTTCTAATTGTTTACCAATAGCCAGTGTAAAAAGCTGTAAGATGTTTTTAATGTTATTGAGGAGTTTCAGTAAATTTGGCACATTCTGTATTACGATAAACACAGTTACTAAAATTAAAACACCTATACAGTGGTTTTAAAATCAGATAACAGTACCTAAGACGCATTATACTCTTTACAAGTAACGGCATTCCAATGTTCAGACAATAAAACAACAATTAAAACTGCCAACAATACGTTTCTATAGCAACGCCAAACTGTCGTTAAACCCTTTGCTGTGTTGCCAAACAGTGTATCCATCATTGAACGCTTTCTGTAGTGATTGATTGTGTCTCAATTATACTGTACACTGGCCAAACTGAAACAGCTGTTGACTGAATTAACTTCAGGTCAAGTTTTAGTCAAGGTTTTTCAAGTTCGAATCGTTTCGTTGAGGGTCTTCTGTGCCTCGCATAAAACAGCTGTACATGCACTTCGTAGTAAAGTGTTTCGGGCGCAGTTTTTCAACTTAAAAAGTTGTGACACCTCATACACCGTTCTGAAAGTCTGTGTGCTCTTGTCTATTACCTCATAATTGAAAGATATCGACGGCAACTCTTTTAAATAAACGGTTTTATTAAGTGGAACTAATAATTTATTATTTTTAATGCATATTTGGGGGGGTAGGTATCATAAACAATAGTTTTCATATTTGAATGTAACACGTAAAAAATATAAATCTTTTTTAATAGTTTAAAGTTATTTCCCTGAATAAACATTTACAAATAGAGTCCGAAACACGTTATTACGAATTCATGTTTCAACGATTTCGCCGCTTGAGGTTCAATCTGGCAGTGCACGGTTTTCGGGTGATACAGTTTTGATATTTTCAAACAGCAACCGTTTTGAAACGCATGATTGGGTATAATAGTTCGTTTTTCTTAAAGCAGATCATTGTTAGGTATAAATTTATATCGAGTTTGAACCCAATCGGTCAAGCCGTTCTGTAGATATGAATTATTTTCTAAAAAACACAGACAGACGAAATATTCAGGCACCATGTTTACATTGTACAATGTGTTTGTCTCGATCCCTGAAACAAATCCACAAAAGGGGACCAGAGAGTTCGGGGACACCCTGTATATAAGAGGCCATGTCCGGACTGAACGACTGACTAACATGGAATCAACGTGGAGCAAAAACTACTCAAGGTACAAGTAAGGAAACGTAAAGATATATTCTTATGAGGCGACAAAGGGTTTTGAAAAATATGTATTTTAAAGCGAATAAATAGTGAAAATCGGGGATTCACTCACAGCCCTGTAACAGATAAAACAGCTGTTCGGATCCAAAGTCTAGCAACACACGTTTGTTTACATTCATTACCATAGCAACCAACTTAGCAAATTTTAAATCAGTTTATTATTCTTTATAACCGACAGTTTTTTGTTTTGTTAGGTTAACAAGATAAAAACAAACACGAACAACAAATCAACGAAAAATGCTTACTGTATTATAATTCAAACATCTGTTGTTATATATTATAAATAAATCAGCTGATTTGGATCAAACACTTGACATAATTTTAGGTTAGGCCTACGATAAACCAAAACACGTTTATTTGCACCGATTTGGCAAATTTAGAATCAGGTAATTACGATGCTTCACAACTCACAATTTTTTCTTTCTCACTATACTATAGTATAGAGAAAGTATAGTGATCGCAAAAAAAATCGATGTTGAGATTTTTGTGGAAATATCCGTTTTGGGACCCCCTGAGTCCAAAAGCTTCACGAAGGCTTCATCGACAAGAGGTATGATCATTTTAAAACCAAACAACCATGCACACTATCTTGGTCTCAATTACTTCAAATTATCCAAGACTAGGGGAGACCCCTGCGTGCTTCGCACGCCAACCCCCAATGGGACCTTCTAAAAACATATGTTATGTTTTATTTATAATAAAGGTGTACGATTAATAATAACCTCAAAACTAAGATGGTAAATAATGTTAAATGTTCAAATTAAATATTTCTTATATTTTATAACAGCAGTTATAATAAAGGCTAAAAGAACCAGCAAGGCTCAGGTCTACATTTTAAATCCCTAACCTAAAAGCTAGAAATACAAAAATAGTTGCTTCAAATTTTGAAATTAGCTGTTAATGGAAATATTGGAGCAGTAGCTACTGTTATTTTATTCAATTGGTTGCTATGGTAATAAATGTAAATACATGTGTTGGTTTATCATTCCAGGCCTAACCTAAGAATTTTTTCCGACTAAATTTACAAATATTGAAATAAAAAAAGGTTTTTATCGAAATGAATTATAGCCTATGTTACTCAGGGATAGTGTAGCTTTTTATTAGTAAAACTATTTTTTCAATCGGTTCAGTAGTTCCAGAGATTACCCCCAACATACAAACAAACAAACAAACAAACTTTACCTCTTTATAATATTAGTATAGATTATCCAAGATTAAGTCGCACGCCCATATGTCATTTAGCTTTCATGAGTAAACTTTCCAGCTATTAAAAAGTTTTTACCAGCGATTATTAACACTTCTAAATATTTGTTTACGTTAAAATTAAAAGTATATTTTAATAATTTGGTGAAAATAGACTTACCGGAGGACGGTCTGTCGAGTATCTAGTGCAGTAAACCCAAGCCGGCCATAATATAGGTTGTTGAGGATCCGAAGAGGAATTCGCACTAGCTGTCGTTTCAGTTTTGGTTTCTTTGATAGGAGCACATTTAGTTTTTTTCACAACGTTCGTCCATTTTCCTTGAACACCGCCGAACTCGGGCCTTAAAATGTTGTCTATGCTGAACTTTAACCTTTTCGCTGCGTAAATCGACTACAGTCGATTTGAGATTTTTACCGTTCACTGCGTAAATCGACTTCAGTCCACAGCGTTATAAAAACTTTTCCTTTGGCTGCGTAAGTCGATTATAGTCCCAACTGAACAGAAATTATGTTATTTATTGTTATTTATGTTATTTACCCTCAAGTAGGTGCTGCTCCCTGTGAAACTTTTGTTATAGTAAGACACAAATTTTTTATTAAATGACATTTTTTGACTAACTAATGCAAGGTTGTTTACTAAAAATTTATTTTTTAATTTTTACTGGTTTTTTTTAGTAAATATATATATATCTATATATATAAAAGCCAAAACCCACTGACTCACTCATCACGATTTCTCAAAAACTACCGAACGGATTGGAATGAAATTTGTTATGTAGCTTCCTCTAGGGCCATAGGTGCTCACTAAGAAAGGGTTTGAAAAAATTCGAAATTTTAGAGGGTTTTGGGGGGATCAAAGTTGTTAAAAAACGATTTCTTCAAAACTACCGAATGGATTGGAATGAAATTTGGTATGTAGCTTCCTTTAGGGCCATAAGTGTTCACTAAAAAAGGGTTTTAAAATGTTGGAAATGTTAGGGGGGTTTGGGGGGTAAAAATTACTAAATCACGATTTCTCAAAAATTACCGAACAGATTGGAATGACATTTGGTATGTAGCTTCCTCTAGGGATATAGGCGCTCGCTAAGAAAGGGTTTAAAAAAATTCGAAATTTTAGGTGGGTTTGGGGATCAAAGTTATTAAATCACGATATCTTCAAAACTACCGAACGGATTGGAATGGAATTTGGTATGTAGCTTCCTCTAGGGCCATAGGTGCTCACTAAGAAAGGGTATGAAAAATTTCGAAATTTTAGGAGGGGTTTGGGGGGATCAAAGTTACTAAAATCATAATTTCAGATCTTTTATTATTATGACAATAGTGCTTTTATTATTTAAGATCTATATATAAAAGCCAAATAGCACTGACTGACTGAACACTAAAAAAGAAAACAATTACGTTAAAAAGAGTGAAAATAACAACTACCACGGGCAACGCCGTACGGGTCAGCTAGTATATATATATATATATATATATATTACATTAGTAAAATTATGCAAAACAGCACCAGCCGGAGACCAGATATCTAGTCATATCCCGTCAGCTAGACATGATTTAAGCCCTAAAAACATGGAAATTTAATAAATTGTTAAATATTTTTAAGTACTCACATTAAATAATATTTAGTATTTTTTATTAAAAGTGTAGCAGATTGTTCTAAATTAATTATGTAACTTAATAAGAACTGATCTAAGTTATTACTATAAACTTCTCACACATACAAATCATACAGATTCAAACTTAAGAGCAACCAAGCAAGCTTCATATAGCCAATCCTAGATGATATATAGGTTGTCCATAATATAGGTTGTTGAGGATCCGAAGAGGAATTCGCACTAGCTGTCGTTTCAGTTTTGGTTTCTTTGATAGGAGCACATTTAGTTTTTTTCACAACGTTCGTCCATTTTCCTTGAACACCGCCGAACTCGGGCCTTAAAATGTTGTCTATGCTGAACTTCAAAGTGGGAATTTGCGGATCCGGCTCGGCCGAGGTAGAAATTATCGGGGGAGGACTTTCACAGCCTGCACTAAGAACTTCACCGTCGTCTTCGTCTACTTCGAGCCTACTGCTGAAGTCACTCTCATCACAACTCGTACTAGCCGTGTCTTCGTCTGAATTTCTTAAACTCGATTTGTACAAACTTACTGGTATATTATCAGCACTTAAGCACATCATTTTAATATCTGATCGAATAGTTTATAAATTCTCAAAATATATCGTACAACGGATTATAAAACATCGGGGAAACGAACTATTCGATCGATTTCAAAGAAATTTGCACCAGACATGTCAAGTAGTCCTGTATAGATGCACGAAAAACGGTTTTGAAAAATTTAAAAAAAAACTTTTTGCAAAAACCCCCAAAAAATCAGTTATTATTTTTTTATAAAAAAACGGCTCTAACGATTTTGATAAAATTTTGCTTATTTGTAGTCTTTAATGTACCCTACCATATGCAAAAACCGCATCTTTCTAAATATTCTCGTTTAACTAATAGTAATAATAACAGATTTTTGGGGGATTTTTTGCCATAAAGGAGGTTGTTTTTAAATTTTTTTCAAAACGTCGTGCATCTATATAGGCCTAATAATTGACATGTTTGGTGCAAATTTGTTCGAAATCGATCGAATAGTTTTTTCTCTAGATAATAATAATAATTATTATTAGTTAATCTCTTACTTTAATAAATCACCTCTCCTACCCCACCTACAATAATTATGAAGTCACAGTGAATCTGTTTAATAGTTTAAATATGTTTGTGAGAAAGTATGTGCCAGTTCCTGGTACCGTTTATTTAGATTAGGTAAAAGCGAACAAAAGGCTTACTGTATAAAAGTCAATCATCTGGTGTTACATATTATATTGTTTCTTTTAGTTGGTAATATAAAAATTTGTTTGAAATGTTGATTATTGACTGTTTAAAAATTAGTGGTGAAATGACAACTCATTGTCGAATTACTGGGTTTGGTCTGTGTGTTACTTCAATCTGTGTGTTACATTAGCTGTGATTAGGTTACCGCTCAGTCGCCATTTACGTGAAAATATCAGCGTATACAGTTTGCATTAGCTTCACCATGAGTTGGTGAGCGAAGCGAGCAGGGGCGGAGCCCCTGGTTTATAGATAAACAAATGTTTCTTGTTAATATATTTATTTGTTTATAAAGGGAAGGCATGATGGCGATTATTCTTCAAAGCTGCCTGTGGAAAACATAACCGAAGGCTGGTAATGATTTGAAAACTGCGTAAAAATAGTCTAACGACTCCGAATTCACGGCCGCATGTGAACCTACCTTGCCTGACGTCATCGGTGATAACAGGAAGCACTTGCCGCAGACTGTTAGGAGCCTACTTGTGAACCGACATGACCTTGGTTCTCAGCCATTGTTATCAAACAATCTCATTCAAGGTGTTTTGAATTAGTTAACCGTGATAAATGAACAGTCACGATCGTTTTAAATTGAATCGATAATTGAACCGTTTTTGTGACGCAAGTGAAGTTGTCCCCAGCTGGATACTCTTTCGGGAACCATTATCTTGCAAATGTTGTGGAAAAATAGGCAACACAAATCTTGAATATTGCAACTTAAGGGTCTGCTCCAGTAAACGAGAAAGCAACCGGAAACGCAACCGCTTCTCAATGTATCCCTATCTAAACAGTGAAATTTCTTGCAGCTGAACGCTTTGACATTGCCTTATTTCAAACCATTTGTAAATGAGTGTTGAAAAAAAAAACTGAATATTCTTTATAAAATTTCGGATCCGGCTTGCAAATTATTTTTCATTATTAATTTTTTATTGTGTTAGGAAAAAAATCAAACTTTGTACTTACAAAATGTCAATTACATAACAAATCAAAAGCATTAAAAAAAATATAAAATGCAAGACGGATGCTTAAAATGAGACCTTGAAAACAATTTTATGATAAAAAGTAAACGAAATAAATGGTTTATTATTATTATATATTATTGTTAGGGAAAAAATTCAAACTTTGTACTTACAAAATGTCAATTGTATAACAAATCAAAAGCATCTAAAAAAATATAAAATGCAAGACAGATGCTTAAAATGAGACCTTGCAAACAATTTTATGATAAAAAGTAAACGAAATAAATGGTTTATTATTATTATTTATTATTGTGTTAGGAAAAAATATTCAAACTTTGTACTTACAAAATGTAAATTATATAACAAATCAAAAGCATTTAAAAAAATATAAAATGTGACTGTGCTTAAAATGAGGCCTTGCAAACAATTTTATGATAAAAAGTAAACGAAATAAATGGTTTGAAATTTAACATTGCTTTTATGGGATAAAAATCCAAGATGGCCGCCACTACAGCAGACCCTTAAGGTAGAGCCTCGTCCATTCAGAGCGCGGCGCGGCGCAATAGCTTACTCCCTATTTGGTCACTTGCCACTTGTTATTCAGTCATGGTTTGACAGTATTCAATCTTGTAGTATTAACATAAAAACTGGTGTTTTCAAAACAATAAATTTGAAATTGATATATATTTTTATACAGTCCTATTTAGAACTAAATTACCAAACTTTTGTACATTTTGAAAAAAATTACAAACAGTTTTTTCTACTTTTTGTGTAGGCCTAAAGTTGAACTTTTTCCTTCCGTTACTGAACAATTTTTGTTTATTGAGCTAATAACTTTGTAAATTTTACATGAATCAATTTTTACTAGCATATATGTATTATTTGAACCTTTCTCTACAAAAAAGCTACGGAACACTTTTGGATTGGTTTGTAATTACTATATTCAGCGAATTTTTGAAAATATGCTTGCACATGCAACGAAATGGCTTGGCATTGCAAAAAATTAACATGGGCAGTTTAAGGGTCTGCTCCAGGAAACGAGAAAGCAACAGGAAACGCACTTCCGGTATCACTGTATCCCTATCTAAGCAGTGCAATTTCTTGCAGCTGAACGCTTTGACATTGCTTCATTTCAAACCATTTTATAAGTCTATCTTTTGTAATTGCGTGTTGAAAAAAAAACTGAATATTCTTTATAAAATTTCGGATCCTGCTTGCAAATTATTTTTCATTATTAATTTTTTATTGTGTTAGGAAAAAAATCAAACTTTGTACTTACAAAATGTCAGTTACTTGACAAATGAAAGAAATTTTTTTAAATGTAAATTGCAAGAAGGATGCGTATTGTGACTGTGCTTAAAATGAGACCTTGCAAACAATTTTATGATAAAAAGTAAACGAAATAAATGGTATGAAATTTAACATTGCTCTTATGGGATAAAAATCCATTTTATTTTTACTGGAGCAGACCCTTAAGGGTTTTAATTAACATACATGAACTTGAGACATTACGTTTTTGAAATGAACAACAGATTGGTTGCACTGATGTATTAATTCAACTAATAATCTATAACTTTGTCGCAAAAGTTTTCATTTTTCCTAAAAATAAAATCTTTTCAACACAAAATTATAACATTTTCTACATTTTGTTTGAGTCAAGCCCTACTTATTTATATTTGCCATGGTTTTTTCTAAAAGGTGAAATAGTTTTTTTGTATAAATATTGTATGCAAGTAGGTAAAATTGTAAGGAAGAGAGACAAATATTTTTTTGTTAGTAACGAATCTACAAAATAGATTCACCTTTGAATTGCGACACGTGCAGAAAGACTTTGTTGTGGTTGTAGATCAGCTGCCGATATCACAGGTACGAATGTTGCCGAGCACAGTCGAAGTTATCCGGACCCAACAAATTTCGACCCAGGTTTCGTCCACTAGGTCGGTAGAAAGGCGCGGCGCGGAACCGACCTCCAACAGTTTTTCATTTATTCAGAAACGGCGCCGCGCCGCGCTACCTCCCTAATGGACGAAGTGTTTATGTTAGAATTTAAATAAATTTTCCTTTTTCTTGGAAAAATTACTCTTCTAATTTTTCAATTTAAAAAAATAAATTAACAAGTTATTGCCAAATCTTTGCTCTAAATAATAAACCATATTAGGTTGTTCTAGCTTGTATAGTTTTTAAGTAATATGATTCTAAACAACATTATTATTTCGTCGTAAATAAATTTTGTTCGAACGCGGTAGTTTTCTGCGCCCGCCGAGCCTCTCTACCGACCTAGTGGACGACCAGGTTAAGACGAATAGTTTCTGAAGAGTTTCAGTAAATTTGGCACAACCTGTATTACGAAAACACAGTTACTAAAATTAAAACACCTATTCAGTGGTTTTAAAACGAGATAACAATTCCTAGACGCATTATACTCTTCAGAAGTAACGGCATTCCAATGTTCAGACAATAGTAAATAACAACAATTAAAACTGACAATACGTTTCTATAGCAACGCCAAACTGTCGTTAAACCCTTTGCTGTGTTGCCAAACAGTGTATCCATCATTGAACGCTTTCTGTAGTAGTGATTGATTGTGTCTCAATTATACTGTACACTGGCCAAACTAAAACAGCTGTTGACTGAATTAACTTCAGGTCAAGTTTTAGTCAAGGTTTTTCAAGTTTGAATCGTTTGGGTCTTCTAAACGTAAAACAAATTATATTGAAAACGTTAATATGGTTGTGGCCCACACTTTGTCCCATAATCTTCATACGCCTGCCAATATTTTCCAAATGCAGTGATTTACTACACAATTTTTTTAAATGTTCAATTTAAAATTACAGTCGAAACTAAAGGGGGCCAAATTTACACCTAGAACTGGTCATTATATGTTTCTAGAGTAGTAGGCCAACTTTAGCCATTTTGATATATATTTTTATTTAAACTATACAAAATTGAAAATAAGTGGAAAATGTATCGTGGTGGTATCATCTGAATCAAGTCAAAAAATAAAGAAAACAAAGTTTAAGTTTTTTTACTTTATTAACCCTGGAATGGTATACTAGGCCTACTACAGAGATACGTTATTGGTATACTTTCGTATTTTTTCGTGGCTGCCATACAAATAAAACGACAACATTTTCCATAACCAATTATTGTTTAATACTTATATAAGTGTTATAAAGGCATAATTTGGTTACATTTATTAATTTTTATTAAAGTAAAAAAATGTTCTTTGAATGTAAAACATTTTAAAAAAGCTTAAGTTCATTATTTTTTTTTTAGATATAAATTTAACATAGAGTGAGTAACAAATACACTTAATACAAAGTATAAATGACATACATATACAAAATAAGACGAGTTTCAACAAAACACTCTAATAGTTGCAGAGATTCCCAATAGTTGCAACGTCCCACTGCCACCTACATCATTGTCACTGTCAAATTCGTCTATTTCTGAAGGCCTAAGTGCAGTTGTAAACAAAAACCGTTTGTATAAAGTATGGAAATTAAAATTAGTTTAAAAAAATAATTTATAATATAAATTTTAAATATAATCACATTAAAATGCTAAACACAATCAAACAGAAAAAAATACATTATTGGCATACATTCGTAAAAAATACACAAGGGTAGTTCCTGACCGAGTATGCGACCTTCTAAAATCAGTTCCATTGTCCTTCTGACCTTGGTGGGGGGGGGGGAGGAAGCCTACACAAAGGGCAGGTACAGTCCAAGCGAAAACAAAAAAAAATAATTACGTCTTCGTAAAAATAACGATAAAATACCAATCCAGGGTTAAAAATGATTTTGTCTTTTATTTTTATTTTTTATTGGCCAAGGGGTCTACAGACAACACCAAAGTTCCTATAAAAATCTAAGATAGGAGATTTTTATTTTATGATGAATCCATAAATGTATAATTTATAGTGGTTTTTATAATAAATATAATGATTTTATTACGTAATATCTAAAAATTGGGGTAACCTAGGAAACGCTATGAAAAAGGAATTTGTGCTGAACAAACAAAAATGTATTTGAAATGAAAAACCACTGTTACTGCAGTAACCCTTATTATGGTGAGACCTAAGGTTCAAGACCGGTCAATGAGCACCAAGCTTGGCCCCCTGAACACGGTTGTAGGGTTCGCAACTGCCAAATTTTACGTCAGATTTGGTCCAAATTTGGTAAAACAGTGGTTTTCTTAGTCGCTCGAGTTCGTCAGTAAAAAATCCAACAGCAGGAAGCGCGTGTTTTGACCGGAAATAACTTTTAGATTTTTCGTAATAGAACGCAACTTTTTCAATGCTTAATTAAGATAATAAATACAGTAGATCATTCTGCACGTTTAGTTTTTTCGACACGGCCTTATAACCAGTTGATTCCCTAAACATCGATCAAAACGAAAACACCGTAAAAGTGAGCAGCTTAAGGTTCGAAACAGTCCATAATACAGTCCTCAAGGCCGAAGTGCAAATTCGCAAAGCGAGTATTTTCGCTCCGAGCGGAACTGAGCGCTCGTGAGCTGGGGCTGCAGGCTGAGGTGCAAACAAACTCTAATAATTCGACCACGCAGCTGAACCGCTGACGTGAGTTGAGCAAATTTAAAAAATTAAGTTTATAGGCCCATGTTTTAGGGTTTCAACCAACAATTTGGGAAATACTAGGTCTATTCACGACGGTGCTGAATAGCCTGCTGCAAAATGGTTCGCAC
>JAGFPH010011630.1:0-12521 GCA_018207615.1 Philaenus spumarius | reverse complement strand
ATTCCAATCCGTTCGGTAGTTTTTAAGAAGTCATTTTTTAATAACTTTGATCTCCCCCAAACCCCCCATAAAATTTCGAATTTTTTCAAACCCTTTCTTAGTGAGCACCTATGGCCCTAGAGGAAGCTACATGCCAAATTTTATTTAAATCCGTTTGGTAGTTTTTGAGAAATCGTGATGAGTGAGTCAGTGAGTCAGTGAGTCAGTGGGTTTTGGCTTTTATATATATAGATTAAAACTCTTAAATCCTTATAATAGTTGCGGGAAATGATATTATTTTTAGTACACAGGATTATAAAAGAAAATATGATGCAGTTGAACGTTGTAGTGAAAATTTAGCAACACAATTCTAGGTGTGGCCTGTTTATATTAAACTAAAATAAAGTTTTTTAATACATTAATATTCATTATCATAGCAATCAAATTAGCACATTGGAATTAGTTAATTATTTTTTACAACCAACAACTTATTTAGGTTGGTAACAAAATATGACAAACACAAAGGAAAAATCAATGAACTGTAATGTAATTCAAATATCTAATATAATTAAACATAGGCCTAATGATTGTTACACATAATTAATAAAACAACTGATTTGAATCAAAAGTTTAATACAATTTTAGGTTTGGCCTTTAAAACCTATGAAATATAATAATTCAAACATCTAATATTACAATTTAACATTATATTATTGTTACAAATTATAAATAAAACAGCTTATTTGGACCAAAGTTTTAACACAATTTTAGGTTAGGCCTATTATTATAAAATCAACACACTTTTTTTGAAAGAGTTTGGAATGATCACCATAGTAACCAGAATAACACATTAATAAATACGAATCAGCTGTTTCATCTGTTATATGGCTGCTTATGGGAGGGATGAATTTTCGTATTTTCTACCCTTTAAATTCAAAATTTTGCAAAATCCTTTCTTAGTACGCCTCTACATTATTGGACGGATGTACCTTCCAAATTTCAAGTCTCTTGCTTTAATAGAATCGGCTCTGCGTTGATCGTCAGTCAGGACATTGCATTTTATATAAGAGATATTTAATTTTTGTTATCAATATATTCATTTACACAGAATTTAAAGAAGAAATAACCAGTCGTTGTTTCGAAAACATTCGTACGCCTTCGTGTAACATACATTTATAAAACATGATGGCTAATATACACTTCAGAGAAATACTATTTCGACTATAACTGGAGTTTTGTCGTGACGACCTATATTTTTTATTGAACAGTAAACATATTTATTGGAAGGTGGTGGTTTTAAAGCCATCTCTCAGCTCTCTTCTCCAAATGGTCAGATTTCGCTTTTGTTATGACTATTTAATGTTTTGGATGGTTCAGAAAGGGGTTAGACAAATAGCAATATTCATTAATAATATTTGAATTAAATTTAAATGGATTGGTCAATCTGTAATTGTGAGATTTTTTTTATCAGACTTACCTTTTCTCACATCTTAACTATAAAATGAATGTAAATAGTTAACATTCATGGTATTGTAAAAGAAACGGTTTTTTTAAAAATAAGTGCATCAAGTCCGTTAAAGAAACTTTAGCTCTTCGCATTTATATTTGTTCTTTGTGTTTCAGGTTTGTTTTATAGAAAATACTGATACCAAAGTATTAATAATGAAACTATTATTTAGTAATATTAGTAATATGCTATAGGAAACATTACTCTATGTTGGAATCGTGCTCCGATATATCTCCCAGCTCTGTGAACCAGCACACAGTAGTATGCATTTGTATGTGAGGCTATATTGTGTAAAGTCACGGACAACTCTAATAGGTTACCAAGGCTTGAAATCGATTTCAACACGAAACTGTGTTACTTCTTTTTACAAGATTCAGAATTGTTTATATTAGAACATTGAATGCCTACGTGGCTATTTTTCCTTTCAAGTTACTTTATGTTAAATTTAGTTAGTGTCTGTAAACTTATTTGAGCAATAATTCCTTTGCGCGCTATTATAATTCTCCATTTTAAATTTAGACTACATCATATTAGATTGAAGTAGTATGGACAATCATATGTCATCCTTTATCCGAAATAATAAGTTTCTTTATATTTATATCTTGCACTAACGAAATATATTTTGAAATTTAATGTGTCAACATTATAGTTTTAGTATCCATTACAAAAGTATTGCAAATGTTACTAAACATGCAAATCAATTTAGAGCACATTTTTGTAGATTGGATTATAACCTGTTTAAAGTTATCTCAGATTATTCGTTAAAAGTTTTAAAATTTGGCATTCACTTTTACTTAAACTCAGACTAAAACTCAAAATTAGAACTTCTTTATATAGAAGCAACATTTTTTCCAAAATTGGGGATAGTGATGTCAGCCTTTGTTGTTGTTAGGTTTTTCGATTCTGAGAGAATGATATTTATTTGATAATACACATATTAAAATGTTTCCTGTATTTACGTTGAACATTAAGTTAATTTAATTTAATTAGTTATTACGATTTGATTTGACATTATTTGTTTAAAAAAGCAAACTAAAATGTTTACATTGTTTAATACAATTACTTATAATTTCTTTTTAGCCTTAGTCATTTATAGTATATTTTGTACTGTATGTTTAATATTTTGTAACAAAATCATACGTACATGATTGTCCTATGTTATACATTATTCTAAACAAAAAACGTGGTTGTAAACAGAGTTGTAAGTAATATTTCTGCAAGGTAATGCAGCGTATCATATAAGAAAGAAAGAAGGGTGTTCATTAACACATAGAGTGGCTGTGCATCACATGGAGTGATTGATAGTGGCAAATCCCACGTTCTAGATTTAAGTAAAGTTTATAACCTTTTACGTGTTCTTTCAGTGTTCAAGTTAAGGTCAAAGTATGAAGACACCTGAAATATAACATTGATAATATAACTGTATTGTGTCAAGTTGTCAAAGTCTCAAATAGAACGAAATAGTTGAAATAAACTAAAATATAGAAACAACCAGTATTAGATTTTTGATTATATACTTTTAATTGTAAAATATAAACTGGAATTGTGCCATAATATATTATTTCAATTTTTGTATACTGGTAAAATATATAGTTTATATAAAATCAGATATTTATCATTCTTAATAAAATGGTGGCAGTTCTAATTTTTTATTATTAAATCTTTTATTAAAAACCAAACATATTATTAACTCTTCTAATTGCAATAGTTCTTTCAGTTACTTTCTTCAAATTTTCATAAAAAACCTTAGTTACTCATTGTACTAATTATTTTATTGTACAAATAATTTCGTGAAAAAATTGTTGGTGTTTTTATTTGATGCTATTTTAATGTTAAAAGTTATCTCTTTTTGTACATTTAAATGAACAAATTTAATAGTAAGGGTTATAGAAAAAATGGCGTACGTTATACAAATAATGTAATATGTTTAAGACTTATGTGTTTTTTTGTCAGTAGATTTAGTTACAAACAATAGTTTTTATTGCTGTATAATTTACATATTATGAATGAATTAAATAGCTGTGGAATTGTTTGTTTTAAGAATAAGGAATATATTTATTTACAAAGGTTGTGAGTATTTATTTTGTTTATAATTAATTATAATCTACATTAATTTGAATTTTTTGAACTTCAGGTTAAACAATAATTACCGTACATTATTTAAAAAGTAAAACTAACCATACAAAATCTATATTATGTAACTCGTTTAAAGTTTAGTTTATTTTTAATGAGAGTAGTTAAATAATCAATTTAACTATTTTTTTATTGTGACATATCGCCAGCCATCCTTTTAAAGTTTTTTTTCTTTAATTTAAATTTTCACAAAATACGCGACTAGTGTTTCGGACCTTCTCGGTCAATGTCGAGTGATTGAAAACAATGAATTAAAAACATGCACACAAAATGACAGTCATCCACATAACACTCACTCACAATAAACAGGCTTACATACATGTTCCCATTAATGTATCTAGCCGCACTCCGTCTGCGTCGGTCACTACATGTCATGGTGTACTGTGTTATCAACCGCTTTAGGCAAGATAGTTATCCGGCTTTTTGAACTTGATTTGATTACAGCTAAGATAACGTGATTATTTAAAAACTTTGTTTCTACAACACATGTTTTTACTGTTTGACATTTTATTTATAGTTATTGCACCATGTAATCATATTTCAACATTTCCATGCCTTTAAAGCTTGTAAATAACTCAAGCAATTTAGGAAAGTGTGTTGAAACATAAAGCCTATGCAACGACGTCGGTCTTATGTATTATATGTTGTGAATGTATGATGTGTTCAGGATGTAAGTTGTCTTGGTTGTGCGCAAAGGACACAGTAAGTACTATTTTGTATTATTCAGAGGACTAATAAAGTGAAACTCAAATTTATTTATAATCGCAGTACTTTTATTGAAATTGCATTTAGGAAATTTAAAATTAAATTGCATAGCATAGATGTCTTTACATGAATGCAGATTCTAACTAATCTACTTAAAATGTCATATTAAGCAGTATTATGACAGTTATTGTTGTGTAAGAATTATAATTTGTTTGCAATATTATTATTATTATTGTAATATTATAACAAATGTACAGCTGACAATTTAAAATTGTATCTTTATTTTTTATTTAAACTACTTAACACGAACAAAAAGTTAACTTAATTGGTAATCGTATGCTAGAAGGGTTATTCAATTATTATTTCAGTTGAGATTAAAACAAGATCCACAGTGTCGAATGTTTTTCTAGTCATCAAAATAACTATGAATGACGTTCTCTGCAGTTTATCCAACTAATAAATTTAGTTTCTTTCTTAATTGGTCGACAATTACACGTAAATATCAGAAAATATAGTTATGCAATTTTTATTATGCAATCATCAATGGACAGATCCTTTTTTGCGTCGTGGCAAATAAAAACAACATGAAAATAACTAAGCCTTAATTATGAAACTTTTCTAAGTGTATCAAATACACAACATAAAGTCACTTCTGTTAATGTGTAACAGACATAGAAGGCTGTGGCCTAAAACATATTTTCAATAAATATATTTAGGGATACGTTTAAGTTGTCGAGTTTATACTATTACTTTTAATGTTTAAAAAATAATGACTGAATGTACATGTAAATCAATTTTAAAATATATGTAACAAAATCATGCCGTATATTCTTCACGCCTTTATCAACATTAACGTCTGCAGTCATTAAACCCCGGCCAGTCGTTTTACCCCAGCCCATCCGTGTACTATTTTATTTTACTTATTTTTGTACCGGTATGTATGAGTTTTGTTTTATGTCAGATTTTGTTTTTTATTTATAATTTATTGTGAAGATATTTTCTTATTTCGTATTTGTTTGTATATATATCACGAAATGAAAATTCATTTTAAATGTAATATAATCTAAATTTAAAGTAACAAAATTTCCATCATGAATAAAACCGCTGGAAAGGTAGGATGAAAAAGGAAATATTTCTTTTTCCTTATTTAATATTGTTTGCGGTTAATATTAGCTTTAACCATTTTCATTAAAAGTATTACTTGTGAAATGTATTTTATAGGTTTAGGTTTATAGATTTACTATTTATAACGCTTTTAAAGAACGGGCAATTTATTCCCAATTTATAAAACGATTTTAAAGCCATTTAGAAGACCTGTGTAACTTGACAAATTATTATTATATTTTAATTGAATTAATACTAAAATGTTTTGTTCTATAGAACAAAAATTGTAAGCATTTTTGTTATAATCATTTAATAATTCTCGCAGTAAATGGTAATACAATGAAAACCCACAGGTGTATATATTGCCATTACAACGTCTGCAAATATAATATATTTTTAAAATAAATTTCTTGAATTATAATATTTGTTTCGTTTTATTTAATGCAATGTTCATCGTAGTGTGTTTTATTGGAATACCTTATGTTCAAAGCTGTCGTGATAGCGTAAACATTAATGCAAAGTTGAACAAGTTTTTGAATTACCCACAGTTGTTGATATTTTTGAATTCCATTGAGGTTTAAAACAACTTTTATATAAACAATCTGTAGTGTATTATATGCATTGTAGTTTGAGGTGAAATCACTTAACCATGACATTGTCATTAGCTTACAGAAAAATACTATTTGAAAGCTCAGAAAAATTACATGTTAAATTTATATTTTCATATCATCGCCTAATTCCAAGTTAAAGCTGTTTTTATTTCACTAATCCTTTTCAGCAGAATTGTACCCAAATTTGGGTCGTGTATATCAAGTCATCAGTAACTTATGTAGTAGTATGCATTGCTAAAATTCATTTTCAAATACGAAAATAAGTTTTGCATTTTAGAATTTACAAACAACGAAATCTGTTGTGATCGTATAAAATATGTTTTACATTAATTAATTGCAAAGTAATTTCATTTATAGGAACTTCATTTCTCATTCAAATAAAACAAAAACAGAAAAAAACTAACAGAATGAAAATGAAGTCTACAATTGCTTCCCGAATAAACATACATCAAAGGTACTTTAAAACTGCATGTGTTCCAAACATTTTTGTAGGACATTAAACAAAATTTCGTATATTTCGATTGATGGCGATTATAAAACACGGGTTCGCCGAACACTTACATTCAAAGATGAGGCGAAGGCAACATTAGTATCTGGGGTTTGGAGAAACTTAATTGTCTAGTATGTGAGCCTCTGCAAAGTATACCGTGATTTCTTGTTACTTCGTCATTGTAATATGAAACCTATGATGGAGGAAGCAATGACTTATTAAAACTAACAAAGTATTAATGTTGCTTTAATACATTTCCATCTGGATGTTTGGGCGCACCCTACGTTATATTGTTTTGGGACGATGGGTGGAAGACGATTTATCAACGCTAGTTTGTATTAAAAGACGACAAACTTGATATTACACAAATCATTTCTGTATAGAAACAAACTCGTACAATAGACCGTGCAAACTAGTACGATTTCGACCTGTATAAATACATTTTTGCCTACAGGTCCGATTTGGATGCAGTTTTCTGCCTCGTTTTCAGAAAAATACCAGGAAAAAAGTCTAATAATATGACCAGTTTCGGGAGAAAGCGGAAATGTATCGCGGGTGCATATAGTGCAACCTCTAAAAATGGATGAAAAGCCGCATAAATCGGTACTCGGCCGTTTTAGGGGTCTCTGATCTCATTTCTGATTATGAGAAAAACCCCGGAGCACCGGGATGGGGGTTGCAATGTGGGGGGTGATGGGGAAATTTGTGAAGTTGCGATAAGGACTTAAACATTTCTTCTCGGGGATTTTGGGGGGCGCTGATTTAATGTCTGACCATGTTAAATGCCCCCGGTGCACCAGGGCTATTTCATATGGTCATAAATGAGATCAGAGCCCTCAAAAACCCTCGAGTACCAATTTTTGCAGCTTTTCATTCACTTGTAGAGGTTTAAAAAAAGTTATGCACTTTTAAATGCACTTTCGATGCATTTCTGCTTTTCCCGAAACTAGCCTTATGTAGACTTTTTTCTGGTGTTTTTCTGATCACGATGAAGAAAACTGCATTCAAATACTACTGTAGGCAATTTTTTTTAGTACTTTGCCTGGTCTACATGGCACAATAATAATGTTATGACTTACAATAATGTCATGCTTTTCTGCCTCGCATCTGAAAAGTTTTCTTATACCGCTTGGACATTTGATTAAAAGGCCAGTTTACAAGTACATCTGTAAATTAAAATACCCTATCTATGAAATATAAAATTTCTTTTGGTAACCCTTTATTATATTTCTTTAACTCACCACCCATATAGTAGCTATAACAATATTTAAACTTCTTTGCTTTCTGTTTCCAACCCCAGATGTAAACATTGCATAGAAATACACCACATTAAATAATTAATAACTATCAACATTGGTTGGACATCAGTGTCCTAAGCTTTTAGAAAAGTTTTTTGGTTTACACAAATGCTGCACCAGTATTAGTTTAAACACTAGACTAAGTCGTGGTTCTGGTGACGCTCTAAGATCGATAACTCTGTCGACACTTGGGGACTTAGATAGTTGGTGAAGGTATTTATTTTGTGCCGTCAAATGTAATAATTGTTTCAGATTACAGTTTGAGAATAGGTTTGGACAGGAAGCATCTGAAACAGATAGTTACCAACATACCTTAATTTAAGTCAATAGTAGTTCTTGTTTCTGGAGTAATATCTACATGTTTCACTGCCACAGGCAGCATCATCAGGCCAGCCACTAGTCCATTGTTCACACATTCATCACAAACATATATACTAAATACGGCCTGGCACAAATAATTGTGCAGAGACGGCACTCCCAATACGGGCATTTAAATGGGCTTAGCAAGGCTATGTAGAGAAAACTTGGTAATAATACAAACAAGTTGAGGACAGTATTGTTAATTTCCACCGTAATCACATTAACACCAATATAGCTCTCTTCCCTTATTTTGATTTTCGGAGAGTGATTTTTCATAGTTTTCATGTTTTGTGTCAGTAACGAACAAAATTTTTGAGATTTAAATTACATACTTATAATTACCTGATCCCGACTAAACTAACATGCAATAAATAAAGACAATTATTTGTTTCTTTTTCGTTATCATAATATAGTAGACATTTTGTCCCCTAGAAAAACATAAGATAACATTTCAATAAACAAAGTTCTTAAAAATGTGCGTTTATGCTAATAATAAAAAAGGACGTACAATACTTTTATTGTTTTGGTTGGGCTATCAGTATTCTATGGTTGTCATAATTGCAATACATCCTATGTCTGGATTATGTAAAACAGCTAAATTCAAAATTTAAAAATACCCCGAACGGCTGAACACATTTTCTCGAGTCATAGCTAAGAACACACTTGATAAAGTCACCTTAAAAAAAAAAAAAAATAAAAAATAATAAAAATCTGTTCATCCGTTTGGGAGCTACGGATGATAATAATAGTTGTGTAAAGCCTTTTACTTTCTTACTATACTATAGTTTAGAGAAAGTATAGTGATCGCAAAAAAAATCGATGTTGAGATTTTTGTGGAAATATCCGTTTTGGGACCCCCTGAGTCCAAAAAAGTGGTTTTTACAAAATGTTTGTCTGTATGTATGTATGTTTTATGTATTTATGTCTGTATGTATGTCTGTATGTATGGCTGTATGTATACAAGGCTAGAGCGAAAACTATTCGATCGATTTCAAACAAATTTGCACCAGACATGTCAAGTAGGCCTGTATAGATGCACGTAAAACTATTTTGAAAATTTTTGAAAAACAACCCCCTTTTAGCAACCCCCCCCTCCCCCAAATAATCAGTTATTATTTTTTTTTTAAACTGGCTCTAACGATTTTGATAAAATTTGTAGCCATTTAATGGCCCTACCATATGCAAGAAACCACATCTTTCTAAAAATTCTTGTTTAGCTAATAATAATAATAACAACTGATTTTTGGATTTTTTTTTTGCCATAAAGGGGGTTGTTTTCAAAATGTGTCAAAACCTTTTTTCGTGCATCTATACAGGCCTAATTGACGTGTTTGGTGCAAATTTATTCGAAATCGATCAAATAGTTTTATCTCTAGCTAATAATAATAATATTTATTAGTTAATCTCCTAGTTTAAAATCACCTCTCCAATTAATCACCACCTCCTACAATTATGAAGTCACTGTGAACCTGTTTAACAATTTAAATATGTTTGTGAAAAAGTATGTGCCAGTTTCTGCTACCGTTTATCTATACTAATATTATAAAGAGGTAAAGTTTGTTTGTTTGTTTGTTTGTATGTAGGGGGTAATCTCTGGCTCTACTGAACCGATTGAAAAAATAGTTTTACTAATAAAAAGTACACTATCCCTGAATAACATAGGCTATAATTAATTTCGGTAAAAACCTTTTTTTATTTCAATATATTTGTAAATTTAGTCGGAAAAAATCTTAGGTTAGGTTTAGAATGATAAATCAACACATGTATTTACATTTAATACCATATCAACCAATTGAATAAAATAACAGATAACATAGCAGCTTTAATATTTCCATTAACAGCTGATTTAAAAATTTGAAGCAATTATTTTTTTGTATTTCCACCTTTTAGGTTAGGGTTTTAAAGTGTAAACCTGAGCCTGGCTGGTTCTTTTAACCATTATTAACTCAGGTTGATAAGAAAAACACACACTGTTACAATCCACACAACTATTTAATTACTCACGACCGGTTTCGAACTTTACAGAACATTAACTAGTGAAATACTAACCTAATAATACAAACAACACTAGATCTAAAGATGTGAATGTGGGAGGGGAGCAGGTAGAAAAAGGTTAACTTCAGGGTAGGGCAAGAGAGGAGCAAACAAAGAAGGTGGTCAAGTGTAATAATTGATGTAAACAGAATGGGCAAAACTAAAGGATGGACGCTATGACCAAACAGGATATTACAAAACAAAAGTACAAATATCTAGATACATGTGCACACACTCTTAACCTACAGATTAAGTAGACAATAAATTGCTATAACAGGTATGCAAAGTAACAATATTATTAGGCATTAAAAACTGAAAAAACATAGTAAATATACAAAAAATATTAGCTAGATAGTATACAATGTTAAAATGCATTAAAAAAATAAATAAAGTTAAATTAAACTAGGTCCTAATATGCAGGTATGAATTTAAATAAGACAATGAATAACAGGATAAAACACAAAGTTACAGTAAACATTCTATGATTGGCGAGGTTAATGGGAAAATCTGTTCATTTACAATATTATCACCCCGTTTGAAACACTTTAAAATGTCGTAACTTTCTAAGAGGTTAAGTCTAATACCTTTATTGAGTGTGTGGAGGATTTGATAGTTTTGGAGTTCAAAATTGTGGTTCGTTTCTAAAAGATGTTTGGCCATTAGGGATTGAAAGCCATTTAAAAAAATTGAGTAGAAAAATTAAGGCTAATGATTTAAAAATAGCAAAAGCAGAAAAGGAAACTCAATAGTTATAATGTCACGTAACGACTACGTCCACAAAGTTGTTGATTTCTTAAGTTCAGGGAAATTTGAAGTGCTGAATAAAGACCCAACTAACAAATTTCAGAAATCCATTAAAGAAGTGGTCAATAAATCTAAACTGGATTTAGGAAATGGGTTCCTCATAAACATGAATCCGCAAATACCCCGTCTGTACGGCCTACCAAAAATTCACAAAAAAGATGTACCTATCATACCTGTTGTAGCACACTACACCGCACCTGGACACATACTGGCAGAATCTCTTAATACAAGTTTCAGGAAGATCACCAACTTCAATCCCTAGTACAGCATTCTGAATTCCTTAGAACTCACCTCAAAACTAAAGGACGTGGAAGTCCCCAAGAATAGTAAATTGATATCCTTCGACGTTGAAAGTTTGTTCACCAATATACCAGTTGAAGAATGCAAAACACTCGTGAACAAAATCATTTTAGACGAGATACTGGACAAAACATCAGGTGATGATTTTAATACACTTATAAGCACCGTTTTGAACCAAAATTATTTCACTTTTAATAATAAAATCTACAAACAAACTGATGGCTTAAGTATGGGTTCACCTCTGTCACCCCTCTTAGCTGAAATTTTTATGGACAATTGGGAAAAATTATTGTTTGAAAGCAATAATCCTTTGTTAAAACAAGTTTTCTTCTGGGTTCGGTACGTAGACGACGTGTTTTGTGTTTGGACAGGTTCTTCTAGACAGTTGGAAATGTTCTTACACTTCATAAACAATAGACATCCCAATATCCACTTCACCATGGAAATTGAAAAGAATAATTCTTTGAACTTCCTAGATTTAAGTATTACTGTTACAGATGGACACTTCAATTTTGAAATTTTTCGGAAACCTACTTATACAGACAGTGTTATACCTACTGATTCTTGTCACACAGTTTCCCACAAACTAGCAGCATTTAGATCCATGATTTGTAGATTAATCCGCCTACCTCTTAATCCTAAATCTTTCAAGAAAGAACTTGACATAATAAAACAAAAAGCAGTCAGCAATGGATATAACACACAAATGATTGACAAACTCCTCAAGAAATGTGAATATAAGGAAAACCTTCATAAAGTTTATTAAAGTAGTATTCCTGTCAAACAAGACCATAAATTTAGAAAGGTGATTTACTTAGGACATCTCACAACAAAACTTGTCAAATTTTTACCCCCTGAAATAAAACCAGCTTTCTACACCTACAACCTCAGCAAAAGACTTTGTAATATAAAAGACAAATATAACACAGTTGATCAATCGGGTGTGTATAAGTTGAAGTGCGATGATTGTGATGCGGTGTATATAGGCCAAACCGGGAGAAGTTTCAGGACGCGAATTAAAGAACATGTAAAATGCTGGAAAGACGGTAAATTTCAATCCCTAATGGCCAAACATCTTTTAGAAACGAACCACAATTTTGAACTCCAAAACTATCAAATCCTCCACACACTCAATAAAGGTATTAGACTTAACCTCTTAGAAAGTTACGAAATTTTAAAGTGTTTCAAACGGGGTG